>CAUYLG010003971.1:0-178655 GCA_963573385.1 Cacajao melanocephalus
TTCATTGCAGCACTGTTTGCAATAGCAAAGACCTGGAACCAACCCAAATGCCCATCAATGATAGACTGGACAGGGAAAATGTGGCACATATACACCATGGAATACTATGCAGCCATAAGAAACGATGAGTTCGTGTCCTTCATAGGGACATGGATGAACCTGGAAACCATCATTCTCAGCAAACTGATGCAAGAATAGAAAATCAAACACCTCATGTTCTCACTCATAGGTGGGTGTTGAACAATGAGAACACATGGACACAGGGAGGGGAGCATCACACACTGGAGTTTGTCAGGGGGAAATAGGGGAGGGACAGCAGGGGATGGGGAGTTGGGGAGAGAGAGCATGGGGAGAAATGCCAGATATAGGTGATGGGGAGGAAGGCAGCAAATCACACTGCCATGTGTGTACCTATGCAACAATCTTGCATGTTCTTCACATGTACCCCAAAACCTAAAATGCAACAAAAAAAATGCAGATGCTTGTGCTCACTCCACAAAGATTTGGGGCTTGGGGAATCTGCATTTTTTTAAAGCAACAATTACCAGGTGAATGTGTCCTGAGTACCATACTTTGAGAAATGCTGATCTTGAGAAGTGATTGGAGAACCAATTTAAGAATAATATAGTGTGAAAGAGTCCTTATTCACCCTTGCTGAGCTTTCAAAGGTCTGGAAGTTAGCCCTGGTCTTGGTATAATGTGTTTGAAGTCAGAGCCAAGCAGAAGGTTGAGACATGAAGGCTCAGTCTCTCCAAAGTTTATATGGGCTCTCTTTCATGTGGTGTTGTCTCTCTGTGGGTAAGTCAACTGGAAACCTTACAGCATGACTCACCCGAAGAATAGCACTGAGTTCTAATGGGAAACATTGCCAGTGAAGATTAATATATTCTTTTTTAAGACTAAGTGTGGTTAGTTTATGTGGCTTCAAGATTCTGTTCTCTGCTTGCAACCTATGCAAATTCAAGTTCTGGGCAATTAAAACAATATGGGTAACTTTCACTATTTAAAAAATGGGAGATTGATATTAATCATCAGGTTTTTGGAGTCTTTGCTGTGATAGAGGGAGGAGTGATGAGTGGTCCTAGAAGCAGTACATAGGAGCGCTGTATTTGTAGACTTTGCTTGGCTATTCTTTGTTAAATAATTAAATGTAAGTCTTTTAAAAAATCTATGCCTCCTAAATCAGGAGCAGTAAATAAGTTATCCTGTGCTGCTAAATTCTGAGGTCTTTGTTTAGATAAATTTAGTTTGTGTGCCAGATAGTATTTCATACTTAAAAAAATCTCTTGTATGTCATACTTTTGCAACATGTAAGTCTCACTGTAGTTTATCTTAGATTAAGAATTATTAAAGGTATGAATCTGGTAGAATTTGCTTTGCATCCTCTTCTTTTTTCTTTTCACCTTTTGCCTTCCATAATATTCTTTTGCAGGTTAGCTAAACAACTGGGCTTTGAAAGATTACTCATCCATTTGGTTCAGGATTTGTCAGCATTATGTTCACGTTGCTGAAACCTGTGATCTCTTCCGAATATCCATCTTAGCCTTTCAGCAGTATTTGATATGGTTGGCCACTTCCTTTTTAAACCATTTTGAGAATTTTCTTCTTTTAGCTTCCTTGAACCCTTAAAACCAGTCACTTTTTCTAGGCCTCTTTTACATTTTCATCCTTCTCTGCCAGATTTCTAGATTTTGTCATGCCCCTGAACTTGATTCTGAATGTGCATCCAAATTTAAACCCTCCCTAAGAAAACTGATCCCTTGTTTTTAAATGCTATCTTTATGCATTGTTACTCAGATTAGTATCTTGAGATCGTATTACAATTGGATGTTCAAGAAACATCTTAAATTTAACGTGTCTAAAAGGAAACTCTCCATTCCCTTCCTTCCTGCTTCCATCTTCTTTCCTCAGATTTCTTCCATTTCAGTAGATGGCACCATCCACTCAGTTACTCAAGAAAGTTAGGAGGCATCCTTGGGGTCTCACTTTTCATTGCCCCCAACTGCCTAGTAAGACCTGTTGCTCTTCCACCAATGTCCCAGACTCGTACTTTCTTCCATCTCTACTGCTGCCTCACTGATTCAGGTCATCATCTATGTCACTACAAGAGCCTCCTACCTGGGCTGCATGCTTCCCCTCTTCATCTTCTAAACTTCAACATCTCTGTGGTAGCTGCAGTTATCTTATCCTCAGACCGGATCTCTAGCCTACATGAAACACTTCAGTGGCTTCCTGTTGCTATTAGAATTAAAAGTGTCAAGTTTTCTCTGATTCACTTGACATGGCCTTCAGGGCCCTCACATTATATGGCCTCCACATCTCTCCCCTTTCCATGCTTGCACCTCTCTGATCTCTCAATTCTTTGAACAGGAGAAAGGTCTTTTGTCCTAGCTAGATCTTCCTTTAATTCTCTTCCTTTAGGTCTTTGTGTAGTTGGCTCTTTATTTTCCCCACTTCAGGGAAGATTTTTTTCTGTGCATCTAACAAAATGGAACACACACACACACACACACACACACACACACACACACCTGCTTCTAGCTACTATCACTATCTCATTTTATTTCTTTATTCATGCTTGTATTTTTATCTCCTCCAATAGAAATTAAGCTTCATGAGGTCAGGGACCTTGTCCTTTAGGTTCACTGCTGTAGCACAGTGCCTGGCTCATAATAGGCACCTAATATGTCTTGTTAAATAAATAAAATTTCTGTTCTGTGAGTGAGTTTAGCACTTATGATGCCTTCTGGTTCAGAAATAAATCAGTGGAAAGTATACAAGAAGGACATCTGGCCGGGCTCGGTGGCTCACACCTATAATCACAGCACTTCGGGAGGCCAAGGCGGGTGGATCACGAGGTCAAGAGTTTGAGACCAGCCTGATCAACATGGTGGAACTCCATCTCTACTAAAAAAAAAATTTGAAAATTAGCTGGGCATGGTGGCACATGGCTGTAATCCCAGCTATTCAGGAAGCTGAGGCAGGAGAATTGCCTGAACCTGGGAGATGGAAGTTGCAGTGAGTTGAGGTCGTGCCACTGCCCTCCAACCTGGGTGACAGTGTGATCATCCTTATAAAAAAAAAAAAAAAAAAAAAAAAAGACACCTGACATCTTTGGGAAAAAAAAAGACTAAAATGAGCTTAAAATGGTTAGTGGAGATTGGAAGAAGGCTTCTGACATGATGTACTTTTCAGAAAGAGGATGAGATGGATATCACCTTAAAAACAGATGGTGATTCAAGCAAGCAAAGCAAACAGAACAGGAAGAAACAGGACCAGAGAAAAAGTTTCTTTTAGGTAGAGCACAGGGCTTTTGTGATAGGTCAGTTAAAGAGGCTGGCTGAAACTAAGAAGAGGGGCAGAGTGGAAATGAGGGTGGTAGAAATATTTGGGGACACCAAAAGAAATGTTTAGCTTATCTAGAGGGCAATAGCAGGAAGAACAAATTACTTGTCAGGATATTGAAGGGATATTAAGAAGGCAAAGTCCAATTTAGTATGGGATGGCCTGAAATCTAGTAGTAAAACTATATCCATGGGAAGAGAGAAATCTTAGGAGAGTAGAAAGAAGGATGGAGCCAAAGCTTCTCATCCCATTCTGAGTCTGTAAATAGAAACTTTGTTATCCATGACTGAAATGTTATAGCACTGTTTCCCAAATTTTCATGTGTATTAGAAGCAGCTTAGGGACTTATTAAAAATAGAGATTTTCTGGTTTCCTTTACATTCTGATTTAGTAGAACTTGTGTGGGTTTGAGGAAGCTGTACTTTAGCAAGTATTCCCCAAATGAAACTAATACAGTTCTAATGCAAGGCCAGGCCATGCTTCAAGAAACACTAGCTTATAGGGGCCTATGGTTTTGTCTGTGTTCACATACTGTTTAAACACAGTTTAATAATGTTGTGAATGCTTGAAGAAGTGGTTTGTATGTGTATGGAAGTACATGTATGTGTGTCATTGTTGATTAGGTAAATATAGTGGAACTAACTAAAAAGACATTTCATTCTAAAGATTAGATGTTCTTATTTTTATTGACTTTATTTACAATTATTGCACTTATGTATAATCTGTTCTTTTATTGGTTGAGTTTTTAAAATGTAATTGGTTTCAGATGATTTTCAAATAGTCTGAATTTACAGAATCCGATTTTTAATTAGAAATTGGATGGGAGAAATGAAAGGGTATGTTACTTAAATATGGATTTCCTTTTATTAGAAAGTTTCAATCACCCCACCTGAAATTGATTCTACCCAGATGATTTTCCCAAACTTTGGGAACAGAAATTCCTGCTTCTGTTGTGTATGACCAAGTAAAAACTGAAGAAACTATGTATATTGTCAAAATGACCACCCTGGTAAAAGTGATAGCATTCCCTAGAGATAAATATTCTTATGTTAGAAACACAGCTTCCTTTCCAATGGAATATTAAAATAATTGGAGTCTTCCTCTTTTTTTGTTGTTGTTTTTTTTCATTTTTTCCCCAGAAATTTGGTTCCTTTTTCAGAGGTTTCTTCTTGCATTCAGTTCAGGAACTGTGAAAACTTGGCTGTTTTCCAGAACAAGAAATTGATTAGATTGTAGAAAGAATAATGGAGACAGCCTAGTGGATTCAAGGAAAATTGTATGTGTAAAAAGCATCAAATACAATGCTTAGTGGAGTATTCTGCCCATTGCAATTATTCATTTAAAGACAGTGGCTGGCTGACTGCTTGTGTAAACAGAGCAATGCCTGCCCAATGCCAGTTCATATGTTCAATGTTAGAGATTTTCTAAAGATAGAGAATGTTTTAGTAATCTTTGTGTCTGTCTCCTTTGCCTAGCCCAGGGCCCGAGACTCAAAAGTTTAATGAATGTCTAGATTAGACTGGAGCAGTTTGAAATAAAATACGTAATACATTTGCTATGATTTGCACCCCCAGCCTCTGGACCGAGATTTAATGATCACAATTATAAAAATATAACCCACTGTGCCACTGTTATACTTGGGGTGATTGATTTTAATTCTTAGGGCTAAAGTAGCTCAAAGGGTTTTCTTCATCCAGTATCCTTACTATTCCTGTAATTACTGAATCTATAAATTTCATGCCTCTTTTGTTTCAAACAGAAAGATGGGCTTGGGGAATAAGAAAAACGAAGAAATCCTTAGCCAAAATAATATACACCAGGTGTTCTTTGTCTCGGCTTGATTTAGTTAGTCTTGCTCATCCAATACCTCATGCTTGTCTCTCCAAATCACTGAATTTTAAACTTCGTTACACATTAAAAAAAAAAACTCACAAGAACCTTGTATTAAGAATAAAAAGAGCTACAGATAGGAACTTTTTGAAGTTTGAGTTTGTGTCTCTTTGAAGGTCAGCTGCCTTCAGTTAATTGCTCTGTTTGTTGCTCCCTATGTTGATTACTTTTATCTGGAGCCCTAAAGACCTGTGGGGACCTCTGGGGGTGACAGCACCACGACTGAGCAGTGCATGTAGGGGCCAAGAAATGTCAGCATCAGAAACTTCCATGTGAGGATAATGAGTTCAGGCATTTCAGAAATCAACCAGCTTCAGAGAATGGCATTTGAGTGTAGTCATGCTTATTTTTGAAATATAAGAGCTTGAGGCTCCTCTACTGAAATACAGAGTTTTCAAACAAAGGCCTGGAGGAGCTGAATTGGCAGTTGCTTTCATATCTAAGGGAATGGTACTGCTGTTCAACCTGATCCAAAGTGAAATCTAGAGATGAGAGCAAAGAAGATAGATGCTCAAGGGTAGTTAAATTGACAGAAACTTCTTATTAAGAAAAAATTCATGAGAAATTTTCTTGGTAATAGTCATGTTATTTATCATCTATCTTTTCACCTCTCCACATGCATAAAGACATTTTATTTCATTGTTCATACATTTAGTTGTTTAATTTTAAAAACTTTCTTGCTCATACATTTTACTGTAGAATTGTCTTAAGGACTTGCAGCAGCATTTTCTCACTGCTACACACTAAATTATGTCCTTCTCAAATTCGTATGTTGAAGCCCTAACCCTCAATTCAATGATTTGTGGAAATGAGGACTTTGGGGGGTAATGAGGGCATGAGGATGGGGCCCCTTACGATGATTAGTGCCCTTATAAGATGAGGAAGAGACCCCAGAGCTCTCTGCCATATGAGAACGTAGCAAGAATGCAACCATCAGCCAGTCGGTAAGAGAGCCCTCACCAGAACCCAACCATGCTGGCATTCTGATCTGGGACTTCCAGCCTTCAGAACTGTAAGAAAATGAATTTCTGTTGATTTAAGCTACCCAGTCTCTGGTATTTTATTATGGTAGCCCAAGGAGACTAATACACTTGCATAGTGATAATTAGCATATGGATAGGTCATTGAGTGAAGATGTTGTGAATAAGAAAGATGTCATCTGTGTGAAATTCCCTTTAACCAATAGTGTACATAGAAGTATATATGTTTTTTGTATATGCAATTCTGCCACTGTGTTCATAATTGGTAATTAGAGCTTAAGTTTCTTTTAATGTATTTTGTGTTCTTTGAACATTTTGTAAAATACAGCCATGTCTGGTGTACAGCAGAACTGAAGTTATGTGTATATGGTTAGATTTGGAGAACACTGGAATCTCCCCCAGACTGATTATTAGATAACAAATGCCCAAGATTTAGGATTCATTCCGTTGGGTTCAAGGCTTTGCGTCTTTGGGAAACCCTTGGTAAAATGTAAATATCCTTAAAAGAGTAATAAATTGAAACTTTACTGTTATTTTTCTGAGCATGTAATAATTTTTACAATTAACAAATTGTCCTTTTAGGGAGGAGAATTAAGACTCTAAGGAAAAGCAGATTAAAATAGGGAGGTTTCACAGTGGGGAGGATGGGCCCTGATGTGCTCACAAGGGTGAAACATCAGAGGGAAGAACACCCCTGAGAGAGCTCAGGTGGTACAGGGAAACCAGTTGGCACTGAGTTCCTGGAATATGCCAACAGGAGATACCCTGTCCTCTCTGACCTCTGTGGCTCAAAAATCTTTCTTCTCCCTGCCTCTGCCATCTAATCTGAATGTTGTCAAACCATAGGCCTTTGTGCTGTTTTAAAACTCACTCCCATCTCCATAATCCACTACCAGATTTTATGTGACCATTCCTATCTCTATTTCTCTTTCTGTCACCGAGGCTTCATGCTGAAATTAGTAGTTCTTTTAATCTTTTCTTCTCTTTACCCCACTTGGAAATTTCCTAAAGTAGAATAACAGCAAAGCACCTGAAACCTGAGGCAAAACAACAAATGTAATAGATACTCAAAGATTTATGATTAGCCTTTGCTATGGAAAAAAAATTTTTTTAACATATCAATCATGTCTTTATTACTCAAAGGTCATAGAAATCTCTTTGCTAGACAGAATCCTTTAATTAATGTCACTCAGAGATAATTTTGCCTTATTTCTATCCCTTTACTCCTGTAGTTCCCGATACCTGGATGTACTTTGACATGCCTAGAGAATTTTTGAAGAAGTTCTGCTTTGTATCAATTTTTAGCCTATAGTTAAGTATACTGATGCCCATGTTCTCCTCCAAAAAAAATTAGTTTGGAGAATAAAGGTAGGGTTCTTACATAATTTTCCGCATTAAAAGTAGAGCTGAAATCGGGTTAAATACTAAAAATGAAAAGCTGTCTTAACTGCTGCTTAATTAATGAATAGAGAAAAATACAGAAGGGGCTATATCTAAAGTGACTTTTTTTCCTCTGAGTTCATCAGTGCTGCCTACCTGATTGTTTTTTGAAGGAGAGTGTCTTTTGTGATTAAATCAGTTGTCAGATTTATATTGATATGCAAAGTTTCATTTTATTTAATATATCTCTAGAAGCTCCACCATCTGTTACTAACATTCTTCCAGCAGGAAGTTCAAGCGAATAGCATTTGTAAGGTAAAAATATATCAGCCATCAGTAGAGCTTCAAATAATGTTTTATAATTAAGATACAGAACTCAGAGTAAATGTCGATGGAATGTAGTTGATAAGAGTAAAATGAAGGCTAACACTGGGGAGTAGGCAAGATGAGAAAAGCTGAAAGACAGGAAACATTTACATTTTTTCCTGAAAATTTTCAGAAAAGTCCATCTTAATTTTATTTACTTTTAGAGGATGTTTAAAATTTAGTGTTTGTCAGAATTCATTGTTTCACCCATTCAATTAATACTTATTAAACCCAACAATGAATGAATAAGCATGGTTACAGTGTGTGTGTACTAATGTATGTACTTCCTGACACATAAAATCTTTTATAAACAATACAGAAAATAGATAAAGTTTATCTTTAAATATATAAAGTTTAAATGCTGAATTAAAAACACATTGAAAATGGGTGAGAATAGTTAAATATTTGACATCCTAAAAAATATTAGATAGGTAGCATGACAATAGAGAAATACTTAGACATTTAGATAAATATCTATGTAATGGAACATAGTCACTTAAAACAGGAAGGAAGTTGTCAGTGGATCATAGTACATGGGATTGTTAAATCGAAGAGAAAATCAGAGGAAAAAGACTTGCTAGAATGGAAAGCTGATTGTCATAGTTTTTAGAATCCTGAAATTATGACTTCTGATTTGAAGTTAGGCATATAGTATAAGTAGACAATTTTAATTGGTTCATTGACCTCAAAGGAAAGCATGCTTATTTCATGCAGAGTGTCTGGTTTATGGCAATACACAGGTAAGAAGTTCAAAGAGATTATTTGATGAAAAGATGGCTCAAAGGATGATTTACACCTATAACGATTCAGAAGAAAAATAAGAAATAATCCTTTTTGTACTCTGTGTTTCTTTGTGGTGATTTTGATAACAGCAGAAAACTTCAAAAGGGAGCATGAGAGATGCTAAACATACTCTTTAAAGAATCCTTCTTGGAACTTTGGTGGTGATTATTAAATGATGGCTTTGTCAAACCTTTGCATTATAAATATATTTTCTATTTATAATAGCAGTGAGATTTCTCTTTATTACTCTTAAAAATATTCTTTTCATGCTTGTGTGTCCCTGTGTATATTTGAACACATTCATACCAACTATAACTCTATATTTATTTCCATTTATATATCATTTCATCGAACCCATTTCTACTGTTGTTTTAAAAAAATAATCATTGAACTTCGGTATTTTCCTTTTTATCATAAGTATAATGCAGGACATTAGAAACTATTTTGAAACATGGAAAGGATCTTTCAAATTTTTGATTTTGTGCTAATATAATTAGTTATATTATTAGCTAACATAACAAATTCTAACATAACTGTCTCTAAGTATGTGTTATATGTGGTAGAATGTATTATTTCTATTATTCATTCCTCTGCCTTGTAAGTATATTGTACCTCCTTACCTTTTACTATTTGGGGTGATAATATTTCAATTCTCCCTGTGGGAAGAGAGTACTCCTGGATCCCATTGACATCAGGCTTATCGGCGTGATTTTCTTTGGCCGTAGAGTACAGATGCTCCTCAACTTGTGATGGAGTTACATCCCAATAAAATCATCATAAGCTGAAACTATCATACATTGAAATACATTCAATACAACTAACCTGCCAAACATTGAGCTTAGCCCTTAATATTTAAATGTTCAGAACATTTACGTTAGTTGGGCAAAAATCATCTGGCAACACAGTACATTGTCGAGTACCAGTTGTTAACCTCATAATCGTGCAGCTGTCTGGGAGCTATGGCTCACTGCCACTATCGAGCATCTTGAGAGAGTATGGTTATAGAATATTGCTAGCCAGGGGAAAGATCAAAATTTTAGCTTATTTTCCTTCTCTTGGTCTTATAGTAGATCCCTTTCTCACATACACAAACACACAAACTGCTGGTGGCAGTCATTCTTTTACCTCTTGGCTTTGAGATGAAACAAATAGGAATTCTTTAATTTTTTTTGTAACCAGGAAATAATGCCATTAGTATTTTTGAATAGATTCATTACATACATTTTTATCCATTATTATTTGACTAGTTCCATCTAATTGTGACTATTTGTGCTTTCAAAATTGAAAGCATTGCTCTGATTTTATTTTTAAAAGAAGGAAATTTAGTTAACCTTTGTTTTCATTTTCTTAGGTTTTCTTTTTTCCAAAGTGCCTTTAACACAAAAAAATGTAGGTGGGTTCACCTGTAAACCTTGTGATTTGGGAGCTATTGATGACAGATGTAAAGAAAGCTATAAATTTAAGCTCTTTAGTAGTGAACTATCAGTATAGTTGTAGCATCCATGAAGTATAAATTATTGTTCTCCAATTGTATAGAATATGAGATGAGCAGTAATCTAGTTATATGAATCGCAAGGCCAAGATTCTGATAATACATTTATTGTACTAACTGTACAGTATTGACAAATATGCTTGCAGAGGATAAGATATTTTTTTCTTCAGCTTCCTGAAAGTATAGAATTTAAGTTATACTTCAATTTTGTAAGTGTATCTGTCAACATTCAATTGGCCAGTAAAAGGTATTACCTTCAAAATGAAATTGCCTTTTAAGTAATCTTAAAAGCCCCAAGAATATACTACATACACAAATACCTCTCAATAGGAGGTAATATTTTCTATGAAATATATTACTCTAGTCATAGCATATTCACATAACTGAAATATTTTTTAAATTTTAGGATAAATGAAAAATTTGCTATTTATAAGTTAAAGTTAGATTTTTCATTCTCTTGTATTTTCCTCTTTTTTCCAGTTCAGTTTCTTGGCTTTATATATTCTATAAAATGGAACATAATGCTTCTCCACAGTTGATTTGTTTATTCTGACCATTCTAACCATTGATGTTGATGTCTACTTAATTAGTTCAGAATGAGGCAAAGTGTTGATTGTAACAGCAGCAAAACTAAACAATGACGTATGTGGCAGGTTGCTTCATGAATTCCTGATATTAATATTAATGTTTTAGGTTAAACACGTAATACCAGTTTAAGTCCAGAGTAGATCAAGTTTTAAAAGTATAATTCATAATTTTTTATGGGTATGATTATGAAGATGGTCTCTCATAACTTGAACACTTCCTATTCTAAGTTTAGAACTAAAAAATTTACACTTTACCCCTGATAAAAGAGACAGATTTTAAATTTTTATTTGCATGAGAGTTTACTCCTAAACAACATATTTGATTTTTTTTTTTTTTTTGAGACAGTGTCTCACTCTGTCACCCAGGTACCCAGGACAGAGTGTGGTAGCACAATTCCAGTTCACTACAACCTGTGCCACCCAGGCTCAAGTGATCCTTCCACCTCAGCCACCTGAGTGACTGTGACTGCAGGTACAGGCCACCATGTCTGGCTATTTTTGTATTTTTTTTTTGTAGAGATGGATTTTGCCGTGTTGCCCAGGAGCAATCTGCCTGCCTCAGCCTCCCAAAATGCTGAGATTACAGTCATGAGCCACCACACCTAGCCCATACTAGATTTTAATTTAACAAAAATTCAGTGTTTGTGCTAAACTTTTCAGTCTCAAACTTTGCTCTGAAATATTTTCTAAATACTGTCTTGACCTGAATTCCTAACATTTTTGCATTTAGGTTTTCTGTGTGGCCAAAGATACCAGACAGCATTCAAGTCAGATGAGTCAGACTCAAAAAATACTTCTGAAAAGCTCTAAATTCTCTAATAATGCAAATCTCTGAGCCAAAAGCTTCAAAAAGACATTTGGAATCCTCAGAATTCTGATGAGCACTCTCACTTTTATCACAGAATTTTTGTTTGGGCCTACAGAATTTCAAATCTACAGTGTGCATCAATCAAAACAACAAATCAACTATTCATTTTCAGTGAAAAAGAAAAGAAACAATAAAGAAGAAAAAGTCAACCAGGTGCTTATCTGTTTGGGGTTATGTATAGACCGAAATGATTGATCCAATAATTTTGGAAAGACATGATCAGAAGGTAGAAAGAATTGATTTGAAAATTCTGTAAAATTGATATTGGCTTCCAGCAGACCTACTCCAACTAATGCTGTAGGTTCTGGATGTTTCTAATCTACAATGCTGAAGTCTAAGTTATCTGTCCAGATTGATAGTAGACTGCAGATTTCAAACTGGTACATAGTTAGTTTTGATTCTCCCTGTTCCCCTCTGCTAGTGCAAGGAATTTGATTAGACTGTTCCAAAAACTTTAGTCTGGAAGCAGTAACCATCTCCCTGCAGTGTTTAAGGATTAAGAGGATACCTTGTGACTAATCTAGACCTACTATATTTCTGCAAGTTTGTGGGAGAAAAACAGAGCAAGCCCAGACCCAAACGGATATGGATGATGACTTTAAATCGAGGAGAATAAAAATGATAAAACCACCGTAATTGTTAGTTGAGATTTTTTTTCATACTCTGCTTCTTTCCAAGAGAACATTGAAAGTTCGTTTGCTTGTTTAACCTACAAAAAAGAATTAATACAAAAGTAATTGAAAGGAAGAAAGAAATCAAAGAGAAAGGCAGAAACAAGTATGCTTACTGTGAGAAGAGTTCAGGTGACTGCTATAGTTAGGCATCAGTTTGGTTATGAGCTTCCTGGCAGCCTAGTGGGAAATGGAGTTATTATACATGACAGAGTTTTTATATCAGAAAGGAGAATGTATACCATCTCTTACAAGGAGATGGAGTTAATGCTGAGTGGTGTACTAGCAGTGTCTTTTTAACATTTTTTAACAGAAGCAGAAATCACATAGTTGTTTTGTGATAGTTATCAAAATAAAATAGGACTTTAAAGATTGACACACATCTTAATCAAGCAGATCCTTCAAATGGTGAAGCTGTGTGAATATCCACAGAGGTTAAATGCTGCCCAAACATAGAGGAGGCTCAAGTGTCTCAGGACTGACTGGATTTTGAATCCTTTAAATTGGTATTTGAATACTCATAAGACTAATAAAGTTCTTGTTAAAAATACAGATTGTTGAGCTCTATTCCTTAAAGTTTTTATTTAGTCAGTTTGAGAAGAGATCCAGAAATCTATATTTTTAACAGGTACCTAATAAGATTCTAATGCAACTAGTCTGAGTAGCATTTTGAAAATCAGTGGCTTGGGCCCTTTTTTTCATATTTCTTTTATGTTAGTCAAATTTTTCTTAGGAATCAGAATAGTTTAATCATATACTATCTGAAGACAACCTACAGGCAGATATTTTATAATGCTGATTAAGGGGAGAACTATACAGGATCACATAAATGGTAGGACTTTTATTCTATTTATGCAAATAATAGAGCCAGACTAGTGTGCTAGGCCACACAAAAGGCCAACCCCCCATAGGTCTCACCTAGTCAAGACCAGATACTCCCCAAGAAGGAGTTTTGAGTTTGCTCCAGTACTTGGATTACCGATGAATTCAAGCATCAAGTTAGAACAAATCAGACATAGTTTTGTGTTTGAAAAGCCTTAGAGAAAGTATTACCTATGGTACACAAATAGTTATCTAAAATGCCTTAATGATGACCCTTTGCAGGTCTCCAGATATGTCTGCCAGGATAAGTGAGCTGCTAGATGTTCCCCAGGTAGTTGAACACATTGACCTCTTATATGGTGCTATTTAATATCGATCAGATAAATGTCAGAGAATGTCTGACAGAGGCAGTGGTTTTTGTTTCATCAAGGTTAATGATGAGTCATTCATCCAAACAGCTGGAGGCTCCCAGGACTCCCCGGTTCTTAAGACCACTGCTGTTTAATGAACATCAAGCCATCTCATCAGCATTTAGGAGGCCTAAACTACTGAGTTTTTATTTCTTATTAATTAAAGGCCACTGATTTCAGCCTCTGTTGGTTAATTGGTAACAATTCAAAGCATATCTTGATGTAAATGTTCATTAAATATAACTATTGGTTTTGTAACACAAAGATAAAGTGGATATTCTCCCTTTTCCAAGTCAATTTCCCTTATGTGGCAGATTGATTTCACATGTCAGATCTTGCTAGCTGCTCAAGATGCTTATATAATTTTTGATATTTTATAAGAAAGTAGCCTGATTTTCCTTTTTCATGAATTTGTATCAGATAAAATAATGTCACTTCCATTATACATCACCAGGCTATGGAAGGCTGCTTTTGTCTTGCCTTCCTTCCTAGGTAGCATGTTCAAGGAAATTGGTTTAACTTCTAGAAATTAGCATTGCTTTCCTACTTATCTCGGCAGTGGCATTATTCTGCCCTTCACTAAGTATACTTACAACCTTTGGTAATCCATATATGCCTTTAGCTAAGAATTTTTTAAAGTTTGACACAAAATGGACCCCTTGTCTTAAAAAAGAATAAACTAATACTTTTAAACTGCCTTTCCCCTTCAGTCTCACTTTAACAGACGAGACTTGATGATGAGTATCTTTAGTAATTTTGATATTTTTTTTACTGAAAGTTTTATAAATTTGATGGTGTTAGAAGAAAGTGCATTATGAATGGTTGCTATAGTAGATGGACAGTTTGAACATTATAAGAAGTATATGAAAAAGGCAAACTGAGGCTTTCCACATTTTCAAAACTTATAGTTAAGCTTGTTTTACTGTAGGCATGCAGTTTTCTGTTGTTGGGTCTATCTCATTATTTTTTGAGCATTGAGTAGATTGATTGGTAGTATTCCTATATTAAGTATAATTTGTAAGCAGATTTACTTAGTTAGGTGTCCATATATAAATTAAGATATAGATTGACAAATACCTGCCTCATTTTAAGTTTAATCAGTGGCATATCTAGTTGAAATATTGTGGGACTGATTGTAGTGATCAAATAAAGGTGAGATATGTTTGGCAAGGAATCTTGAAGAAGATGAATTTTGGCAGAATTTTAAAAGAAAAAGAAGGGACAAATTTGGATTGGAAAAATACAAATATTCACATTGAATAAATTGACAGATGGCTAAGAGTATAAGGGATATTAAACATTCTCTGCTAGGATAGTGAAGAATAGCTCTCTTTCTTTTTGGGTCTGCTTCTGCCCAGAATGTGTTCTAGCACAGAATCAGAGATATTTGGAAGATCTTTGAATTTATCCTGCAGGTCAACCTTATGAAATGAAGTCCTGAGAAGTGAGATGACTTCTTCAGGGCCAAACAGTTGACGGTGGTGAAGGTAGAGCCAAAATGCACAAATTTCCAATATAGAACTTCTTACATATTATACTACACTGCACTGTTATATCACCCCATAGACATTAGATCTCTTTATCCTGAACATTTTAGTCATACAGAAAAGATAGAAGTGTCTAACATGTAGGACTTTAAGTTGTGTAACTTCGATTATCCATTCATTGTTTTTTTCTATTAGCAGCAATTTCTTCTTGGTCATAAAGCTTAGTGATCATTTAACATAAATTTTTCACCGTATATTTTGTTTCCCCTCAATTCTTCACAGCCCTAGGTGTGTCTTTTCAGTGCGTATTTTTAAGTTGACTGAACATTTTTGGACTGTTCTTGTCTTGGTATGCTTTCTTAAATTGTGATAGAACTGGCCTTAAAAATGTTTACTGTAACTGTCCTTTCATGAGTTTAATTGTTAACATGGGTTTGGGAATATGACATCTAGAAGGAAAAGCAGTTCTAGAAGCCTCACTTTCTTTTCTGTTTATTCAACAGCAAATATTTATTTTACACTTGTTTATTAGATATAGTCTAGGCACTAGGACTATAAGACTGCATGTGGACAGTCACTGAATTCCAGAATATTATAGTCTAATAGGAGGCAGAGATGAATGAACAAGCAGTTATCAGACTCAAGCAAACTATTTTATTCAAGATGGTGATGTTTGATTTGAGGTCTGATAATTTAATGAAAACCTCTTTGTATGTACTTATTTTCAGAGTATATTAGTTACATATGCTTTTTAATTTTTCTTCTTTTCTTAAATGTTTTTCTTGCTCTATAATTAATGTTATATATGTTTTAAAAGTGTTATTAATCTTGGAATATAATTGATAAGTGTACTCACATATGAATTATCTGTTAATGTTATTTCATCTGGCTAGATTGACTGTTTTCATGGGATTTGAGGTTAATATGGAGTTATTCAGTTATGTTTGAAGGACATGTTTCAAGCTAAATTATTATTAAGATGGAGAGGCAAAAAGAACAGTTTTATTTTTTTGCCAGAGTGAGACTTACTTAATGTGGAATACTTTAGAAGACCAGAATTTTATATTAATAAATATTACATATTTTCTCTTGTGGATTTTCCAAAATTATTCAGAGTGTCTGTTCACTGCTACTATTCCACAGGATTCATTCCAGAGGGATTAAGTAAGGCATAGTGGATGTAATATTCAATGTATTCCTTATGTGAGTTTTTCACTGATATGTAACACAATAGTCAGGAAAAATTTAAATAAGTATGTTAACTGGAAAAGTAGGCAGTGTTATTTCTTTCTAAAATTTATGATAGTATTATATACATGTAGAATATTAGAATGCCTATATTTAAAATATATATGCACCTATCTAATTAACACAAATCAGTTTCAAGGATCTGGGACTATTTATTGGTGATTATAAGACATATGCTCTTTCGTTTTCATTTTGATTTAATAATATTCTAAGTCCATACCTCAAACAGAAAAATGATTCTAAGGTGAGAACAGCGTTTAAAATGTGTTACATTCCATAGACTGTGTGTTTATCATGTACGATAGTAACTATCATTTCTTCGCCTATTGCATATTAAAGTACATAGTCCAATGAAAACTATAGTTTTCCAAGTTACCTACATAACTAGTTATTATTGACTGTTTTGCCTTGAAACTCTCTTTGATTGATTTCATGAAGAAAGTTACATTAAAATAATTTTTAACATTTATCTTTAACAAGTATAATTCACAATCATGCATTTTCAGAATTTTCTTAAATCTGTTTTCACCCAGTGCTTCTGGAGAGAAAAATAATAGTTAATATCAAGTTTCAAAATAATAGTAGAAGAGGTACTATCTATCTTCATGTAGAGGAAAACACTTTTATCTTTAAAAGATCTGTAAATGTTCTATCATCTCACAAGGTAACTAACACTACAGAAAAATGGCCTCACATTTCTACTTCAAAGGAAACCAGTTTCTACTGTCTGACTGCTATCCTAATTACTTCACATCACAACTTATGTGCTCAGTGCCTACTCTCTGTAGAAAGTTAGTGGAAGAATAAAAGCTCGTGAACACATAACCCAGAGATTAAGGTGTATACACATTATTTTACAAAAGCTAAGTTTTTTTTCTTATAAAACTAATACATGTCTTTGTTTACAGAAAAACATCAATCAATACATATATGTATAAAGTACAAATTTCGAGTCCTGCCAGAACAAACCATTTTGGCCTAATACGATTTTTTGTGTGTTTGTGTTTGTCTTCTTTCTATGCCTGTATGAATGTGTTTGTGTGCGTGTGTGTACTGGTGTGTGTGTGTGTGTGTGTGTGTGTGTGTGTGTATATATATATGCATATGTAATCAAGTTATACATTTTGTTCTGGAACGGCTTATATAATTTATTATGAATATGTTCCCACGTTGTTCTAGTAATCTTTTGTTGCATAACAAACCAACTCAAGATGTAGTTGTTTAAAACAGCAGTGTCTTCAGTCTTTGGCAGGGATCACCAGGGACAGAACATCTCTGCTGCACTTTTGTATCATCAGAGATGGCTCAAACTCTGGGAGCTGGAATCATGAAAATACTTCTTCACTCATTTTTCTGACAATTAATCCTGGCTGTGGGCTTAGACCTTAGCGCCACCTATCAATTGGAATGCCTCCACTTGGGCTATGTAGCTGGGGTTTCTGTTGGAAGACAATTCTCCATGAATATTTTATGGTTCTGCATGATCCAGGTCCTCTGAACAAAGGCATTTACAAGAATGTTTTATAAGGAAACATTCCAGGATAGTAAAGCTTAGAGACATCTCTCTGCCTGGAGACAGTCCAGGGTAGTAAAGATAAAAACCTGTCCTCCTCCCCAGATTTGCTTACATTCCAGAATGAAGATAATGTTTCTCTTTCTCCTGAAGAGAGGATTGGCACATCATCAAAAGCCCTATATAAGATCAAAAGTTTTCTAATTTGAGGTTTTCTGTTTTATAATGCACCCCATTGCATGTGCACATACCATCTGGCCATCATGTTGCCCTTCAAGGACCTGGGCTTAGAAAACTCATGCAAGATGTTGTTGTTCTTGCTGTGAGTAATAAACTGTATTTGTCTGTGACTCAGAGGTCTCATGTTTCCTGTGTGTGTGTGTGTGTGTGTGTATGTGTGTGTGTATGTGTGTGTGTGTATGTATCAAGCAATATTCATAATATTAATATGGATGTGTATGGGTATATATGTGTATCCATCCATCCATCCATCCATTCATCCATCTATCCAACCATCCATTATCCATCCTGTGCCAGTCTAAATTGTTCACTTGGAAGAAAGATAAAATCTCAGACCCTTCACAGTTTCTGATATAATAGTTTCCTCTCCAAATGGTGACTGTATTTCAAAGGTAAGTCTTGGGAGAAAGAGTCAGAACCAAGTGGAAGCTGTATCGTCTTTTATATTACAGCCTCAGCAGTCATGTGGTATCAATCTTGCTGGATTTCATTGGTAGATCACTCACAGAGGCCTGCCCATGTTCAAGGGTAAAGGTATAGACTTCAACTTTTAGAAGAGAACTAGAAAGACTCTGGAATTAAATGAGACCAGAAATATTGCTAGACCATTATTAGACAATTCAATATGCCACATATATCAATACAAATGAATCTGTCTTATCCTTTTTAATTTCTGCATAAATTCCTGTTGATGGACATTTAGAATTTCTGCATTTCTTTTAGCTTAGAAGTTTTCAGATAACAATGTGTAAGGTTAGACTTTTGTGTCATAATTTTATGAGTTAGTTCAATCCTAGAGGGTAAGTGGCATCCTTGCCTCATTTCCCTTCTCCTGTAGGAAAATGGCCTCACATTGAGGAAAAGGAAAATGAGGCAAGGATGTCAGGAAAGCAAAAATGAGGATGATTACTGAGCTGACCGCTTCTCAGCATCAAGCATGATAGATTGCTCAGTCTTTCAGAATCATATTCTCAAACGCAACATAAACAATGTCTCAGGAAAAGGAAGGAAGGGAGAGTAATTTATTTGCTGTCTCTTGTCTCCCATTGGCCAAAGTTTGCTTATGGGGCATTAATTCCTCTAGGCACCGTGCACCTGCTTGAATGGTACCACTTCTACATTAGACTTAGTAAATATGAAGTGGCTTACAAGAGGTGTTTGTATATCCTGAGTTTTTGTGTAAAGGTTATCTATTTATATAAATCTTTGTGTACCTGTGAACTTGTATCATTAAAATAAGTTATAGAATTGAAATCTCACAATTTTAGAGTATATACATTTAAAATTTTGTCCATTGACAAATATTACTAATTTTCCTCTGTAAAATTTGTATACATTCATCCTCTACCAAGTGATCAGAAAGAATTTAACCTCATCAGCTAGACATAACCAATGTCCTATTTACTGCCAGTCTAGTAGACATAAGTCTTTTTGTTTTCCTAGTTTTTGTTTCTTTGAATTTTTTGGTGGTGCTGAACAAATTTTTTTCCTTAGCAAATTGTTTTTTCATGTCTTTTTTGGCTTTTTAATCGAGACATATTTTCTTTTTCTTATTGATATTTTAACTTGCTGTCTAGATTATAAATAGCAAGTCTGTCTACATTTACAAATATATATTCCAGTTTTTATCTTTTATATTACTTTTGTCATTGCTTCTGTCAAACAGAGAATAAAAAAATATCAATCTTTTGCTTTATAATTCCTAACTTTTGAGTATCTTTTTTTTTAACTAAGATGTTTGAATTTTTTACTATGTTTCCTAATTTGTTAGTTTTACAGGACAGGTGAGCCCCAGAATTGGGGCTTAGCCCAGGAGGGTTGTTAGCTTTACCCAAAAAGAATTCAAGGTCAAGCCAGTGGTGTTAGACAGCTGTCTTTAATTGAAGGGTACCATTCCTTGCATTGCAGGGCTAACTCATAGGCAGTGGAGCCAGAGTCACTGAATGGGTTCTTGGCAACTTATATTTGCATATGTAAACCCACTTTCAATTATATGTAAATCAAGGGGGCAGGTCAATGCAAACTGAGAAGCAGGTCATTTAGAACTTTTAAAGAAGGGCAGTAACTTCTGGGTCATTGTCATGGAAAAAGGTAGTAACTTCTGGGTCATTGTCATGGCATTGTAAACTATCATGGCACTGGTGGGAGTGTCTTATGCCAATGAGCAGTTAGGGCGACTAGGGATTACTGGTTCCTGCCAAGTTTTTTACTTTATTTTGTATGGACCAGATCCTGTTTTGATAGCAGAAAACAAGTCCTGCCAGTCTTCTACCCTAATTGCTGATATCTATATTTTTTCTTATTTATTTTCTGACTATGCATTATATTTTCTGAGTTTAGTAGGTTTCCCATTGATTCTCTTTGTATTTCTAGGTAGATAAATATATCATTTTAAAAGTTTATTCTCTTCTATATACTTTTCCTATATGCATTTTGAATTTTTCTCTGTAACAAAATATTTTTCTAAATATTATGAACATTCTCTAAGACCACTCAAAACATAAATTTTAGTTACTGAATTATTTTCTACCTATATGGCATAATTAATTTTGTTTGCATTTTTTAAAATTATAAATAATGCTATGAAAATTATCTAAATAAATGAATCTTTTCTACCTTTCTGATAACTACCATGAAGCAGATTTCTAGAGGTAGAATTAGTGGGTTAAAAGTAGAAACATCTTCAAGGCTATTGTCAAATTGCTTTTCAGAAAACCTTTAGTGCTGCAAAATCTCAATGACAATGTAAGGGAACACCTTTTTCACTTTTACCTTTTTAGCACTGATTTCTATCACTTATTCTAATGTTTATTAATTTGATAAGTGATAAACATCATTATTTTAATTTACATTTTGCTTTGATTACAAGGATACAAGGACATTGAACATGTTGTGATTTGTGTATTTCATCTGTGAATTTTTCTTTCATGAACTTAGTCTTTTTTAATTGAAATCTATTTTTCAAATTGATTTACATAATAACATAAAGAGATTATGAGTGATATTTGGGGCAAATATTTTCCTAATATTGTAATTTGACTTTTGATTTCATAGACATGTATTGTTTTAAAAGTACAGACAGATCTCTTGATTATTTTGTTTTATGATTTCTGTTCATTTCTTGTAAGTTTCTCTTTATCAGAAAATCAGGTAGATATGTACACTGAGGTTTATTAAAATTAGTAAACTATATTTTTAGAGCAATTTTAGGTTCACAGCAAAATCAAGCAAGAAATACAGAGAATTCTTGTATATCCTCTGCCCTCACAAACACATACCCCAGCTTCTCCCACTATTGACATCCTGCACCAAAGTAGTGCATTTGTTACAACTGACGAGCATACATTGACACATCATTATTACCCAAAGCCCATAGTTCACATTAGAGTTCACTCTTGGTTATGTACATTCTATAGGTTTGACAAATGCGCATGACATATATCCCTCATTGTAGTATCTTACAGAATAGTTTCACTGCCCTAAAAATCCGCTGCACTCTGACTTGCCATCCTTTCCTCCTAACTAACTTCTGGCAACCACTGATCTTTTTACTGTCACAATAGTTTTTGTTTTTTTTTCTTCCCCAGAATGTCACATGTTTGAAATCGTATAGTATGTAGCCTCTTCAGATTGGCTTCTTTCCCTTAGTAATTTGCATATGTTTCCTACATGTCTTATGATAGTTTGATAGTTCATTTCTTTTTAGCAGTGAATCATATTCCATTGTCTGGATATACCAGTTTGCTTATCTATTTACCTACAATAAATATTCATGTGCAGATTTTTGTGTGCACATAAGTTTTCAGTTTCTTTAGGTAGATACCAAGAAGTGTGACTGGTAGATCATATGTTAAGAGCATGTTTAGTTTATAAGAAACTGCCACACTGTATTCTAAAGTGATTATCATTTTACATTACCATCAGCAATGAGTGAGATTTCCTGTTGTTCCACATCCTCACCAGAATATGGGGTTGTCAGCATTTTGGATTTTGGTCATCCTAATATATGTGTGGTGGTATCTCATTGTTGTTTTAATTTGAAATTTCCTAATGCTATATTATGTTGAACATCTTTTATATGCTTGTTTATCATCTGTATTTTTTCTTTGGTGAGGTATCTGTTCAGGATTTTTGCTCATTCTTAAAGGTGATTCATATTGTTATTGTTGAGTTTTAATTGGTTTTTGTATAGTCTAGATAATAGTCCTCTATCAGACGTTTCTTTTACAAATACTTTCTTACAGTTTGTGGCTTATTGTCTGATTCTCTGGGCATTATCTTTCACAGAGCACAAGTTTTAAATTTTAATGAAGTCTAGCCTATCGATTATTTCTTTCATGGGTTGTGCCGTTGATGTTATACCTAAAATATCATTGCCATACCCAAGGTCATCTACTTTTTCCCATGTTATCTTCTAGGAGTTTTAGAATTTTGTGTTTTTCGTTTAGGTCTATGATTGATTTTGAGTTAATTCTCACAAAAGGTGTAACGTCTGTGTCTAGATTTATTATTATTACTTTGCAAGAAGATGTCCTGTTGTTCCAGGACTATTTTTTGAAAAGTCAATCCTTTCTCCATTAAATTACCTTCACTCCTTTGTCAAAGATCAGTTGATTGTATCTGTGTGGCCCTATTTCTGGGCTCACAAGTCTGTTCTGTTGATCTCTTTTTTCTATTCTTTCACTAATACCATACTGTTTTGATTACTGTAGCTTTAAAGTCAGCAAATGTCAGTCCTCTGATGTTCTTCTCCTCCTTCAGTATTGAGTGGCTACTCAGGTGGGGTTTTTTGTTGTTTGTTTTTTGTTTTTGTTTTTGTTTTTGTTTTTGAGATGGAGTCTTGCTCTGTATCCCAGGCTGGAGTGCAGTGGCACAATCTAAGCTCACTGCAACCTACACCTCCCAGGTCCCAGTTCAAGCAGTTCTCCTACCTCAACCTCCCAAGTAGCTGAGATTACAGGCACAAGCCACGATGCCCAGTTAATTTTTGTATTTTCTTTAGTAGAGATGGGATTTCACCACGTTGGCCAGTCTGGTCTTGAACTCCTGACCTTGTGATCCACCTGCCTCAGCCTCCTAGGATTACAGGTGTGAGCCAACACACCCGAACTATTCCAGGTTTTTTTTCCTTCTCCAGATATACTTTAGAATCAGTTTGTTAATATCTATAAAACAACTTACTTTTGACTGGGATTATGTTGAACCTACCGCTCAAATTAGGATCAGTGATTAGCTAGACAAACTAATGCTATTTTACTTTTCACTTTATATTTTCTGTATTATCTGAATTTTTCAAATGAGCATGTATTAAATTGATTATAAGTAGACTAAAAGAAATATATTGAAGATAAAACATGTTTCATGGTAGTACAAAAATACAAACAGAAAACCAGTTGCTTAGCACGTATTATACTACTTTTTTTCCTTACCCATGTTGTACATTTTAAAAAGCTTTTCAACAACTATTTTTAACATATGATGGTCTAAGAACTTCTAAACCTTATTGAAACAATCCTGTAACTTTAATTTATTAGAATATGTCTAGTTTGATTTTTTTAAATCTGTATAAGTCAACAAATATTGCTTGGATATTTATGACATGAAACATTTTTTAGGCTCATGTTGTTAGACATACACAAATGTAATATTGGAGAATGACATGACAAAATATTTCTTGGACTGTGATATTGATGAAGCGTTGCATAAAGACGACATCTGGCAAACACTGAAGAAACCTTAGTTCTAGACAAGAGTTTGAGGAGACCTTTGACTCCAATAATAGCAATGGTAGGATAGAGGACAAGATAGATGTCAAAGACTAACAGGGCTTGGTGACAGAGGGATTTTAATTAGATTTGTTTATTTAAGATGGTAATTAAGGAAATTGAATCAATGACAGAAATAGAGTAATGCCAAACACAGTATTTGAATAACAGCTGATATACAAAGAATGTCTATGTCCTTATTTATTTTCAAGTGCAAACAGGAAATCCATACAAAATTTTCCCATGGCCAGTTGGAAGCATTCAAGGTTGAATTAGAAATCAGGGTTTGAGAGAGGCTGTGAACCAAGGTAGGCAGGATCCTGACCTTAGCTAAAGAAATTTGGTGTTCTTGGAAGTAACCACCCAGGTTGCCTTGGTCAAGGCACTTAGCTGTTCAGGTTCTCCTTTTTCTTATGGGTTAAATGATTAGAGTGAAAGATTGTATATTTTCTTACATTACTACTAGATTAGTAACAGGTGAATCTGTGATAACGAATCACCTGATTGTGGTGATAACTGGAAGACGCCTTACCCAGAACAACGTGCATCTCAGTCCATTTGGGCTGCTGTAACAAAATACCATAAACTAGGAAACTTAAAAACAGCAGAAACTTATTTCTCACAGTTCTGGAGGCTGGGAAGTACAAGATCAGTATGCTGGCAGATTCGGTGTCTGCTGAGGGCCTGTTTCCTGGCTTAAGGTTGGCACCTTTTCTCTATCCTCATATGGTGGGGAAAAGGGCAAGGAAATTCTCTGGCACCTCTTTTATAAGGGCACTAGTGCCCTTCATGAGGGCTCCACTCCCATGGGCTAGTTACTTCCTAATACCTTATCACCTGATATAATCACACTGGTGCTTAAGCTTCATCATATGAATTTTGGGGGAACACAAACACTTAGACCATAACAATGTGGAATCATGAAATTAAGAGAGAAGACAGTTTGTGATGAAGTATTAGTCCGATCAAGCACTGCAAAGAATTAAAGGAAAATCATAATAAATATGTATGATCTACTAAGAAGAATCAGTTGGAAATATAGTAAAGTGGTATGGATGAATGCCATAGAACAGAGAGAAACTATTGTACATATCACTGATAAAATAACTTGACAAAGATAAAAGTTTATTTTTTCCCAGGCCTTCCAGTCATTAACAGTCAGGAGATTCTAGGGCAGGAGTTCTTAATTTGGCTGCAGAGAAGACTCACCTGGGAGCTTTTTAAAAATACAGATGAACAGGCCTTGTTCTGAACAATTTTGTCAGAATCTGGGAAGTGGAGGATGGAGCTAAAACTTTTCAAAAGCTCTCTCAGGCAGGAACAAAAATAAATTAACATATATTTTCATGCATCAATTACTATCTTTATAAATAAACATTAAAGTAATATTAATTCAGTGTACACTGTCTGCTAAGCACTGTACTAGATGCTGAAGGAGACAGATATACAAATAATTATAGAACACAATGAATGAAGATGAAAGGAAGGGTAAGAGGGAAAGCTCTGAGCATATTCTTGTAAGGAAGCAGCGGCTTTTTTGGATTTTAGGTTGAAATATGGGAGTTATGACACATGCTGCTTTTTAATTCTTTCCCAGCTGATGAGAGTTTGGAAATAAAAGAGCCATCCGATTTCCTAAATAAAATGAGGAAGTAGGAAAATTTGTGCCTGGGGCTCCCTGGCCTCTTTTTATGGGGCTCACCTTTCGATCGTCTTCATTGCTCTTTGACTCCACAGACTCTTACATTGTCCTTGGTGTACATGTAATGGAACCCTGTGGTCAGTAAATTTCCTGGCCATAGGTGGTTGTGGGAGAAGCAGAGACAAGGGTGGAGTTGGGAAAGAAACTGTCCATCCTTGCCATTTCCACACTATCTTTTAGGTTGTAGCTTTACCATCTCTCCTTCTGGACTGTCTTAACTGTCTTCCCTGCCGCTAAGTACTTAATCTCCCACTCTGTCTTCTGTGTAGGACTAGATTTATCTTTCTAAAATACAACGTCATCTGGCTTGAATACATCTGCAAGCTCCCCTACTGATTAACCACAGGATGAAGGGCAAGTACCTTAGCATATAAAATACCCCCATCCATTTGTCACAAGTTTACCCTTCTTCATCTCCTCTTTTTTTCTGGGTACAAAACTGCTAAGGTTTTTTTGATTTCCATTTCACACTGAACTCTTTTATGACTCCATTATTTTACAATTGCTGCTGTCTGAAACATTTTCTGTCTTACGTTCTTACAAGATCTAGTTCAACGTTTATCTCTTTTATGAAGTTTTCTCCTATTCTCCCTTAGCATTTTGTACATGCCTCTAAATACACATTTACCTCTGATAAACCATATTTATTTAATAATTTGTTATATTCCTTGAAAGAAAAATCTGTGCCTTATTGATCTTTGCATTTCTTTCCTCCTCAGTGGAACTGCCAAACAAAAGATGTTGAGAAATGTTTCTCAAATGAACGCTAAATGAATACACTAACCAGCACACACTGGGAATCCAGAGGCTTCTCTTTTACAACACTGTTGGCTCAGCAATGACAGTGATCTTTTAAAAATGCAAATCCTGTCATGTCACTCTTCTGTTCAAATCCATCCAAAGGCTCCAGACTTCACTTAGATCATAAGTCTTAGCACAAAACGTAGTCTTTAATAGTCTGTAGGACCAGCCCTTTCCTCCTACACCAGGTGTCTCTCCTGACCTTCCACTCATGTACCTTGCCTTAGCAACCCTGGCCACCATCTTTGCCTCCCATCCCAGCACATGGACCACTTCCTTAGTCCAGAGTATTCTTCCCTTGACACTGGTTAGCAAAGGGAAGTTCTTTCCTCAGCCTTCAGGTCTCAGCTTGGATATGACTTCCTCAGCAAGGCCCCTATCCACATCACATTTTTCTGCTATCGTGTCACATTGATGGCTTTATATTTTTATGGTGTTTATTACAATGTGTAATTTACATTTATCCATGTTATTTCTGTTTAGTGCCCATCCTGTTCACTAAGTATTATTCTCCATTATAGTAGGGACCTTGTATATTTTGTTCTAAGATGAATCTTCAGCATGGTGCCTGAGACGTATTTACCCAATAATATAACTGAAATAGTGACAGGCTTTATCCAAGTATCTTTGGATATTTTTCTCTTCCTGTCTACTTTCTTTATTTTTAACTCCAATTACCCATGTTTGTCTAGTAAATATACGACGTTGACTGACTGGCCCCCTCCATGCCCATATCATCACCATCAAACCACAGCAGTTTTATGCAAATGTCTAAACCTCAAATAAGTAATACATTGGAATATTTAGTTTGTTTCTTCACCTTTTCTTTTTTTGCCAACAAAGTTGAAATTACGCTTCTATTTGCTTTTCACATTTTGGATTTCTTCAAGATAATCGGCAGTGGGCAGCTATTGAAACATCTTCTTCAACATTTACTATAAGGTTTGGAATAAATTCAGTATCATTAAAAGTTCATGTTCACTGTCTTCTTTGTCTTTTTTGTTGTTGTTACTCCTCATAGAGTTTTAGAACTACCAGCACAAAGCTATGCAGACTGTCTTGAGTAATCCAATAATAACCATGCATTTTATCTCAGATTTTTTAAAATCTGATTCAATATAACTAATTTAGTTTTTCTAAGCTCTGCTTTTAAATCTAATTAAGACATCTTAAATTGCTCAATTTCCATTCGAGTAGCCTGCTTTGCCCATAATTTTCAGATTTCAAGACTTCTCTAATGAATTTCTTCCATTGCTTTTCTGCAATTAAGCTTCTCTTCTACTAAGCTCTATCAGGCTTAGTCATAAGGCAGATTGCTAACCAATCAGTCTTATTAATTGAGAACAAAAAAAGATTCCTAAGAAAATTCCTTTGTATACAGTGTAATTTAGGGGAATAGCTTATCCTTTGCAATTGCCAACATCTCCTTTCTCAGCATAGCAGGTAATAGGTATTTTGGAAACTGAATAACTTTCCCTTCTTCCTTACCTCTTCTGTCTTCCTGACCTCTCAGGATCTCTCCTCCTTCCACCTCCCCAAAAAGTTAAAAACACAATCGGCAACTACATACAATGATAGAGCCTGAGGCTTGAGGAAGATGGCATTTAGTTTGCCCTTTGGCAAAGAGCACAGTAGCACTTGCCAGCCCCAGGCCTTCCGAGTTGAATATATCACTTCCAGGGTACAATCTGCCTCTGTTATCCTGTGGCCTGTGGACCTGAACTCAAGCCTCGGTTTCAAAGGCATTATGTTACAGCACACCATCTGGTCAGCTGGCCCGGCATCCAAAGAGATTTGGAATCACAGTGCAGAGGAGCCAATTATGTTCAGTGAGTGTTTCATGATTTGCTATTTCAGACAAATAAACAAAAATAAATTATTGAAATATTTTCTTTCTGTTCTCCCTGTTCAGCAGATTCAAAAGTAGAGAGCGAAAAAAATCCCCAAATAGGAAATTATTGGAGAAGCTATTGAGTCCATTTTGAATAACTGAACTGCATATGTTCTAAATTGTAATCCTTTTGGGCTTCAGATTGATAAGAATATTTAATGTGTTTCTGCCCCATTTTACAGTGGACAATTTTCATGCTAAGTGCTTTAATGTATGTCTGTACTGCTAATGTATTACTTGAGGCTTTACATTTCAAAGCTTTGAGTGTACTTTATAAATTTGAGATTTATCAACCCAGGATTTATTTTAACTTAGACATTTATGTTTGCACCTTTTGAAACTCACGCCATTGGGACGGGGTAAAATATTTGAATTTTACATCAGTTCTTAGAAAATCTGATAATCTTATTGATCTTTAACAGTTACTTCTGCAAATGTGTAAACACTTTTTGTTTTTCCAAGTCTGGATATAGTAGGTCTTATCTGAAAATTAATTTTCCCCTAAAGCCCCAGTTGTTAAAAAAGGACTTCAAGCAATAATATTTCAATATTAATGCTACAATATATCCATTGAAGTCATGTAAAATTTGATCCAAAATACAGTGTGTATGACATATCTATTATGATACAAGAAAGCAAGGAAGCTGTGAAGCAAGCATGAACATATTCTTGTGGGAATATTTGTTAAACTCTAATTAAACAAAATGATTCTAGATTAGCCTTATTAGTTATCTAAAAATAAATATCTCTAGAGAAATGATTTCACTTTGTTATCTGTCATTAATTTTCATGCAGAGATTTTCATTATATATTTTAAAGACAAGAATCATGTCCTTTTCTTGGTCTCACCTGTTGTTTATATCCATCTCACATAATATCCTTTTAAAAATAGAACATGTACTTCAAAACATTTAATTGATATTAACGTTTTAAATGTTTCAAAGTAAAGGCTCTATTTTTAAAAAGATACTATGTGAGATGATGGATATGTTAAATTGCTTACATATAGTAATCATTTTACTATGAATATATATATATCAAAATATAATGTTATATACCTTAAGTTTATAAAATAATAAAGGAAAAAAGAAAACTGTGGTTATACATTTGTTATTTCATCTGAGATACTAGTAGTGCTTGAAAATCTAAATTTAACTGTTCATATAAAACTTGAAAAGTGCTACTTTTTCAAGTTTATTGAGTGTGCCCTTGAATTAAATAAACATCACTAACTAGTATCCTTTTATGAAAACCTAGTGCCTTCTCACTATTAAAACCCAGCCCACGGTTTGTTCCATTATGACCAAAATTGAGTTTATTCCTACCAAATTGCCAAAATGTATAATTAATAATTCCGTTAGCAACAGAGAGCTTAAAATATTCTATGAAATGAAGTTTTTTACTTGAGAGTTTGTATGTAGAAGTTTAAAAAAAATTTTTATACAGGAAAGAGGCAAAAGTTTTTCGTAAAATGAGTATGTATGTGATACAATCATTAGGAGCAAGGGCATGTAATTTTTAATTGCCTTTCAAATATAATACATTTTAACAAGATTTAAAAATATCTACCTTCCTAAAAGGTAGGAAGAAATACCTACCTACCTTTTAGGTAGGAAGGTAGATATTTTTAAATCTTGTTAAAATGTTTCTAAATACATTTTCATTCTATCATATGTAAATAATTTCAAGTCAGCATGTAGAGAGCAAGTTATTCCATGTAATTTTCTACCTTTCTCCACCCCACCCTCTGCATTTATGTGACAATACTATCACCTCTCAATTTTAGCTAAACAGACGTTAACCAATGATATCAGTCAAACCGGTTATTTCCTTTACCAGATTGTGAACTGTTTGAGAGCAGAATCAATTTCTAATTTATTTTTATATGTTATAGAGTGTTAATAGATTACGTGCTTGTAAACATATGGGCCAGGATTCCAAAAAGAAATCGATCGCACATTCAATTTGGTGGAATTGTAGATAGAAAACTATTTACAAAGGTATGAAAAAGAATAACAGAGAACAAGGACGGTGAAGCACTCTTGGGCTAGCAATAGTAGGAGCTATTACTATTTCTATGTCTGAGGGTTAAAGTGGGGCAATATTACCAGGACCTAAAAGGAACTTCAGTTGAGGTTGTAGCTATAGGAGAGAACTTCTGGCAGGAGCTGTGACCTTTCAAGGAACCTGAACTACTAAACTGTAGCCCAACAGATAAGGAATCTTATTCTCTATGTTCTGTCATTTCTTCTCATTGTCCCTCTGCTGGCTAATTCCAAACAAAAGCCAGATACTAGAGAAGTCTATCAATATAGCCCATCAAAGACTCATCCAGGAACACTGAGAAGGAAGGAGAAATTGGATAGAACCATGGGAGGAAGGGATGTGTGCAAGCAGAGTATATCAGCTTCATAGATGTTATATGAATGGGACAATGATAAAGTCTTTAAATGTTCTAATTTACTAAAATATGTCTGCTTAATTTATATAAGCAGATATTAATTACTTAATTGATTAATATGAATAGATATATATCATATATTTATATATCTGTTACTTATTCATAACACACATAGTTTGGTAAATATATCTGCTTAATATAGGAACAGACACATAGCCCTCGTTATCCATCCACGTGTTTAATATTAATTAAAATATATGTGCACAAGTTTAAGCATTTCTGTGCTTAAACTTCATTGCACCCTCTCAAATCAGTAATCTGGAATATTCATATATATATATGTTTGAATGCCTGGGGTAAAGATACAGCTGTAGGAGGAGGCAGTTGTTAAGGACTGCATACTCAACATTCTCTTGTAAAGACCTTTTTTGTCATAAAGATGATTTCTGATATATCTATACCCGGGTCAAGAAAGAATGGCATTTGTATTAACCTAAGTTGAAAATGAATTCGCCTTTCAGCACAGCCTGAATTAGCCCTTTTTTTAAAATTATCCAAGGACTGTTAACAAATCCTAATGAATATCATTTGTTCATTTGATGTTTCTACTAATGTTTCTTCATAACTAATATATATGGCATAATTTTGCTAATAGATAATGGAATTAGTTTTTTAAAGATATTCCAAGGTCTGTCCTTCATGTAACAATATGAATTTTTCACTGTGAATCATCTTCTAATTTTTTCTTAAGTCTGTATTTTCATATATTAAGATGGTTCAAATGAAGGGATTTAAGGGTCAAGCAACAGCACTGAAATTTGTCATTAAACTAACATATATCTGATCTCTGGAGAATGCAGTGATATTAACTGTGCTGTTGTTATCACATTAATAAGAACATCTACTAGATCTAAAGTGTTGAATGTTCATAGAAAATAAAATCACTAGATCTTAAAACATTTAAGACTACATTAAGATCAACAGCTGAATGGCAGTAAGAGATTCATCCTTGTGAAATATTTCCCTGACTCAAATAAATTAACTGTTCTATGTATCTACTAGAACGTATAACTAGACTCAGTAAATAAACTGTTAGGACCTATTTATTAGTCTATTTTCTGTTGCTTATAGCAGAATACCTGAAACTAGGTGATTTATTTTTTAAAAGGGAATTTATTTATTATAGTTACAAAGGCTGAGAAGGCCAAGGTTGAGGTGCCACATCTGGTGAGGGCCTTCTTGCTGGTCATATGGTGTGGGGGCTGAGCATGCTCACATCCTCATTCGGGTCTTTCTTCATCTTATAAAGCCACCAGTTCCACTTGTTCCTATGATACACCGTTAATCTATTCACCATGAATGATTAGTCCATTCATGAAAGCAGAGCCCTCATTATCCAGTTACCTTTTGAGGACCCCTGTCTTTCAGTACTGCCATACTGGATTCGGCCTCTAACACATGAAATTTGGGAACACATTCAAACCATAGCAACCTATAAAACTGTAGACCCCAAAGAAGAGTGCACAGGTCACAAGTAACACAAAGGGCAAACCACTGGGGATGCATAAAAAAATATATAATAAAACATCTGCTTCTATTTATGTTCATAAAACATTAAATCAAAATATATCTTATAGTAGAACATGTATATTATTTATAAATGTATGTTTATGGGGTATGCATGCTAAAATATTCTTCAGGAACGTAGGATCAAAGGCCCAGATAATTACTAACTATGATTATTTAGGAAGCTAAAAACTAGTCTATTATAAATCTAACTACTATTTATACCTATGATGTTAAATACATATTCTAATACATGGCCTTTTCTGGAACAGTGAGATTTAGTTATTAAATCAATTCATTTGACCAAACCAAATTTAGTCCCCTGGTCTAGGCCTGGAAACAATTGTTCTTACATATACATAGACTTTGGTCTCTCAATAGAGCCATCCCCAACACATAAATTACAATTTACAGGTAGAAATTAAAGGCTCAATTGCCAGGCTTTCTGGGTACTTTCATATCTAAATGGTGCTGGGATTCCCAGTTAGGAAGGAAAGCACCTTTTAGTTTCCACTGTCATTCAGAAATACACGTTCGGTATACATTACCCTTCCCACCTTCCCCCCAACCCCCATTTATCTCAAATCTTCATGAACTAAAAATTGGTTCCTCCTCAAGGAGTTTGAGGTCCCTGTATTGATGACATCAACCTATGATCTTCATTGAGCTATTTTTTTTTAAATAATGGTGGGCAACAGTAGTAATTCATTCTCTCTGTATCAAAATGCTACAGAAGTAAATAAAGAAAATTTAATAATAACTTCATCTTCCCTCCTCCAGCCTCACGTCTTTGTGTAACAAATGTTAAAGGCATCTGCAGCATACTTTCCTTCTTTATTTTCATATAAAATAGACACATACATAGATTTTTGCATATTGCCTACTCTTGCCTCTTTCTCACTCTTTCTCCCTTTCTTTCTGTCTCTGTCTCTCTCCCTTTTGTTCCCTTCCTTCTCTCTCTTTCCTCCTCATTTTCTTCCCTTCCCTTCTTTTCTCTTTCTTCCTCCCTTTCTTCTCTCCAAAACTGAATTATTATACACATACTCTGTAACTTGCTTTTGTTCATACAGTGTATTTTAGATATTTCCCTGATGTAAACACCTGTAGATCTAATTCATTCTAATAGCTATATAATATTCTGTAATATGAATATATCATGTTTTACTTAATCATTTCTCTATTGAGCATTCAGGTTGTTTCCAGTTTTGTGCCATTATTAACAGCATTAAACAACTTTGTACATAAATCCTTAGCTATTCTGCCTTTAGTTTTTATGAAAAATACCTGAACCTGAGATTACTGATTGAAAAAGTACCTTCACCTGCCAGGCGCAGTGGCTCATACCTGTAATCCCAGCACTTTGGGACACTGAGGCGAGCAGATCATGAGGTCAGTAGTTCAAGACCAGCTGGGCCAATATAGTGAAACCCTGTCTCTACTAAAAATACAAAAAATTAGCTGGGCGTGGTGGCAGGTGCCTGTAATCCCAGCTACTTGGGAAGCTGAGGCCGGAGAATCACTTGAACCCAGGAGCAGAGGTTGCAGTGAGCCGAAATTGTGCCACTGCACTCCAGCCTGGGCAACAGTGCAAGACTTCGTCTCAACACAAAAAAACAAAAACAAAAAGTGTCTTCACTTTTAAATAGTAGTGGACCTTGTCATATTACTTTACAGAAAGGTGTGGCAAATCACATGACCATCAGCAGTGAAGAATTTGTCTGCACCCTGGGCATCCTTATTAGTTCTGGATTTATCAGTCTTTAAATTTTTTTTCCAATTCCATTGGCAAAAACCTATAGAATTTTATTAATGTTTTAAGTTTCATTATACCACATCAGCCACCTAAAGCACAAGGGCAAACAATCAAAAGCCTAGGGCCACAGATGTTTCTAAGGGGATTTTTAAATAACTTATGATACATGAGAGAATTTTGCCATGTGTGTTTATGAGGTTTATTAGTCCATTTTCACACTGCTGCTAAAGACATACCCAAGACTGGCAATTTACAAAAGAAAAAGGTTTATTGGATTTCAGTTCCATGGGACTGGGGAGGCCTCACAATCTTGGTGGAAGGTGAAAGGCACTTCTCACATGGTGACAGACAAGAAAAGAGAGCTTGTGCAGAGAAACTCCCCGTTTTAAAACCCTCAGATTCGTGAAACTTAGTCACTATCACAAGAACAGCACAGGAAAGACCTGCCTCTATTATTCAACTACCTCCTACTGGGTCCCTCCCACAATACATGGAAATTCAAGATGAGATTTGTGTGGGGACACAGCTAAATCATATCATGAGGGTACCCCCCTCCACAATGTATGACAATACTAGTAAATTCAGGTTTTACTCTCAGAGAAATTCTAGAACACAACCAGCTGGAATGTATGAATTGAATGGGTTGATAGAACAGTGAGAATATAGGAACCAACATTAACCTAACCTTATCATTTCTGAATTGCTCTTACAGAGATTTCATTCCACCAGGTCACATGTTTACAAAGAACTCAGCTCGCCTTCACTCCCAATTTATGCAATACTGACTGAGGTGTGTTATCCTATGAACTCACCACAGAATCTTGTCATTCGTTAATATATGCCATTTGTAGGTGCTTCCAGCTACAAAAGGCAGTGAACAATTGGGTGTTGCCCTGAGTCTAAACGTAAATAGAATGTTCATTTCAGCATATGCAGTTCTCTGCAAAGTCAGTGACCCATTGGGGTAGATAGTAACCCCTCTTCCCTCAAAAAATGTGAGGCATGTGAAGAAAGATTTGTTGAATGCAAAGAACAAGAGAAAACAAGGAGAATAATAAACAGAATTATTAAAAGAGTTCTAATCCTCTGTTATTTAACATTTATTGAATACAGTATCATATAAGCAAAGATCATAGCTCTCATTTCTACCCAGTGAATTCACAACAGAGAAAGAAAAAAAGATTTAGGGAAAGGAAAAAAAAAAACCACTACTGAGTTTAACACAAATCTACCTTCTGGCAACAAAGGCAAGTATTTTAGTTCGGAGAAATGATTTGAAATTTACAGCCAAACAGTTTAATTGCCCTGGCTTGCTCTTCCTGGTTGTTTTCTCTGGTTTATAGTTGTCCTTGGTCCCAGGGCTCTCAGGATGTTTGGGGAGGGCAGGTTGATGAGCCAGAGACCTTCTTGGCAGCTTTCCAAGAGTCTTTGTTTGACAATCCGGGAGATCTGAGGACAGAAATTTCAGAGTCTATATAGGTATGTGGATCAGACCTTTGGTGTCAGATAATAAATACCTTTATTGATATTATTATTATTTTTGGAGATGGAGTCTCGCTCTGTCACCCAGGCTGGAGTGCAATGGCACAATCTCAGCTCACTGCAACCTCTGCCTTCTGGGTTCAAGTAATTCTCCTGTCTCAGCCTCCCAAGTAGCTGGGAATACAGACGCGCACCACCATGCCCGGTTAATTTCTTATTTTTAGTAGAGACAGGGTTTCACCATGTTGGTCAGGCTGATCTTGAACTCTTGATCTCGTGATCCACCCGCCTTGGCCTCCCAGAGTGCTGGGATTACAGGTGTGAGCCACTGTGCCGTGCATCACCTTTATTCTTTAGCATATAATGATAGTTAGAGTCATACTACCCTCTCTTCCAGCATGTTCTCTTGTATGGTTCCCTGAAATAAGCCCCTGGGCAAAATCTGTTTTGACCTTTTTGCAGCAAAGTTTTTATTTTGTTCTTATTATTGTTTGGTGAAGTAAACATTTTTCCTGCTCTGAGCACTAAAGGTGATTTAGCTACCTGTTTTGCATACTTATTCCTGCCTGAGGTGCTTTGGTGGTGACATTATGAGGCTAGGTGGCACAGATGATAAGTCTTTCTCTAAGGGAAAAAAAATTTCAGGTGAATGCTTCTACCTGGCACCTGCCCTGCTGATGGCTCTCAGTGTTTACCTGGCATCCATTCTTCTGAGGGTGATTGGTTACGTGGCCTTGCATGTGGCCCCTGGCAGGTGGGAAAAAGCACCTATTTCATGAGAACCAGGTTGTGCTTTACTCCACAAAGGCCAGGATGTTTGAGAAGATCACGGCTGCCAACTGTAATCTCTTCTTCCAGTGCTTTCGGTTAAATTTGTCTTACTCCTTACAATTCTCTTTGCAGAAATGACAGCTCTCAATCTTAGTCTACTTTCATACTTTGTGCTGTAACTGACTGGAACTCAAGAGTTAAGTTTTTGATTATATGATAAATACTAAACTACAAACCTTTGAACTCAAAATTTAATTCTTTGTTCTAAGATGGTATAATGGTGAAATATATATATATATATATATATTTGGAAGGACGGAGCACAAAGCTTGCTTCCTTCCGGGGTTTGTCTCCTATTTCTTCTGGTACCAGTCTTCCTGATGAATTGCTAGAACACTGATTAGCAACTTTCTTCAGGACTGAGTTGAGCAAATGTGTGTATGTTAAATATACACATTATATGTATCCTGAAGAAAGTTGCATATATATACATGTGCATATATATATATATGACACAGAGAGAGAGAGAGAGAGAGAGGGAATTAAGTCTCTCTTAACTTTGTCTTAATATGACCAATAAGGCCTGATTTATGCCTAGTGACCATTTCTTACATGACAGACTGCTATTCTAGTACCGGAAAGTGCTGGTCTAAACTGAGTATGCTCTAGCAGTAACTACAGTGAATTTTCTGTGGAAGTCCCAGTTTTAAGAGTACATTTAAGATTTATTATTTATAAAGAATATTTGAGGAAGCTTTAAAAATAAATTACAATAAAGAAGTAGAGACTTCTAAATAAACGTAGAACAACCAATGAAATTGTAAGGAGAAAGACACTAGAAGCAACTTCTAATGAATGTATTAATGTAGATGAGCCCTGAACTTAATTCTCAAGTTATTGGCATCTGAAGCAAAAAAGAAAATAACTTAGTTGATCTAGTTCTCATTGTTTACCTGAAGAGAACTTTCATTCATCTCAGAGGCCTTCACAAATCAGGCTGGTAAGTAAATGAGAGAATTGACTGGGGATGAACCAAAGAGAATGGTACAGCTTGTGTTTGCCCCATTCAAAGGAATTTGAGCTAAAGCTACACTGAAACAACAATTTTTTTCACTGACTAAAAAAACCCAAAGGCCTGAGATGTGTTAGATAGCTGAGTTAGCATTGAAATACAGGGGAAATTTATCCTGAATTTGTCATGTTAGGCCTTCTGTAACATTAAATGTAATGTTTAGTATGCAAGTTATTTTATTAAAAAAGCACGTAAATAGTCATTGCTTTATATGTTCTTCTAATATTGAACTCCTGAAAAAGCTGAAGGATTGAATTTATTGTTTTGCCTCAGTGAATGTGCTATGAAGTCTCTAAAAATTAGCCATGGCCCCAGATGATCTAGGAATGCCCCTAGGTGGCAGGACACAATTAAAAATACTTTAATTTCATCATTAAAGCTCTTCTTCTTCTTCTTCTCTCTTCTCTCTTCTCTCTTCTCTCTTCTTCTCTTCTTCTTCTTCTTCTTTTTGAGATGGAGTTTCACTCTTGTCAACCAGGCTGGAGTGAAATGGCACGATCTCGGCTCACTGCAACCTCGCTTCCCAGGTTCAAGTGATTCTCCTGCCTCAGCCTGCCAAGTAGCTGGGATTACAGGCACCCACCACCAAGCCCTGCTAATTTTTGTATTTTTAATAAAGTTGGGGTTTCACTATGCTGGCCAAGCTAGTGTCAAACTCCTGACCTCAGATGATCTGCCCACTTCAACCTCCCAAAGTGCTGGGATTAGAGGTGTGAGCTACCACATGGGCCTCGTGATTAAAGCTCTTCTGCGTGCTCCACTTTTCATTGTTCTGGAATGACCATCTCCAGCAATGCAATAATTGTTCTCCCTTGCATTAAATAAGAAGTAAGGCCATAATACGATGATTGATTATATCTTATGTATGAGGTAGAATATGGTAGGGAGGAGTGAAGCATTATAGATTACCAGTAGAGTTCCCAGAGGAAAACAGTGTTAAATCTCCTGGCCTATAGAGAATGTTTACAACGTAAGTATTGCATTATGCATGCAATTATTACATATGCAGTAGCGCTGTTGGTTGTAAAAGTGAATGACCACTTCATGTGTTAGTGTGATCCCATCAGTAGAGTGTTCTCCAAGCAATTACTGAATGATAAAGAAATATCATAGATCAGAGTTCTACCTCTGAGTATATTCAACTGATCTCTCAGTTTAAATTCTGATATTCTTTGATACTGTTATTTCTTAATGAATAGCCATAATGTTTGGGAATAGAAGTTATCAAAAAGTTATATCTGAGCAATTTAAAATCTTCAGAATTTTTTTTCTTCTGTTACTTTTGATAGAATTCACTTTTACCCTTTAATTTTGTTCTCAAAGTATGGAGGGGCTACTAGGACAAATATGTAAATATTCACTTAGTCTTATACTGCGCCACAGTAGGAAGCAACCTAAGTTATGAAAGGAACTTAGTACATTAATTCCACAATTGCCAGTTCTACAAACTGGAATTTATTTAGTAGCATGCCCCTATTCTTAGGATAAGCTTGTCTCTAGGATAAACTTTTCCTATAAGATAAATGATGCAATTTGCCATCTTAAAGAACACTCCATGTATTATTATATAATTTTAAAAAATTATTTAATGATTACCACAACTGCTTTTTGGGTCGAGTAATATAATATTTTTGAGTCAAGAGTCAAGTAATATAATCATATCAACATAAACAGACTAACTTGTATCTACTATATATGCAACTATATTTTTATAAAATAGGAGTTAGGTTGTTGTGTGAAAACAGGTGGACTTTTCTGGAAGAACAGAAATAATTTACTCCTAGCATCTTATTGAAAGAAAAATGCCAATTCAATTTGAATAATGTTGGGAGATAAAGCATGCCAGCATTATTCTTTATTTCTTTTATTAATGAGTTAGGATACAAAAAAAGTCAATAAAAATTACATTAAAAACTCATAAACATTGTTCAAATCTTCTTTCTCCATCAGTCATGTTCATAAAACTGGCATTTCCATTTAAATGGCAGTTAATAACAGTAGAATTTTATTTAGTGAGTCAAACAACACATGGGCTCATTTGTTTACTTATCAGGCATTTGTTGAGTGCTCCTCTCTCCCAGACTTCGTGCCAGGTACCGGGTCTCCAGCCTTGAATGAGACATACTTCTTACATTCTATGAGTTTAGTCATCAGTGGAGCAGAAAGCTATGTAAACTGATAATTAAGGAAGTAACATTGTGAAATAGGAAGAGCATGAGATCTGCGGGGGTAAACAAATTTTAAACTTGGGTTTCCCCATTTCTGAATTATATAGACTTCTAGGCTTTCTAAGTTTCAGGGACTCCATCTGTAAAACAGGGATAATAATTTCAGTGTGTGTCTTTTTTAGGAGTTAGAGAAAACATTAAAAGCACAGAGCCTGGAACTAAATCTAATCAAATGAGATCTATTTATTACCCTTAAACAATAATATGAAAGGTACTGTATTACAGGCATGTACAAGAAAGAAAGGATAATTGACTTGGGGATGGAGACAGGTAATGAAAAATTTCTTAATGGACAAGTGTTTAGGATAAGGAGATGTTCACAGCAGGAATTCCACGCCAAGAAATTTTCATTCACAGAGGTATGAATGGAACTTGTACTAAAGTATGAGGAACTACAAGTCATTTGGTGAGGCTGTAGTCTCAAAAGCATTGAAATGAAGGTGGTGTATTAATGACTGTCAATCATTTAATGGTTGTCAGAGGACGTTTTATGTCCTGCAAATGATTCAAGACTTTATGCCGCGCAATGGGAATGACAATAAATACAGTTGAGCTATATTTTGAAGGTAGAATTTATAGAATGAGTGACAATGTAAGATTGAAGGAAAGAAACAAAGAGATTTCCAGATTTCTGGTTCAGATAAGTAATTGTTGATGTCATTGATCAAAAGAATTTAGGAGAAAACATAGGTTTCAGGGCAAAATGATGAATTTCATTTGGGTATATGAAAGCTTCCTTGTCGGGATCTCAGGCAGGAAACCACACCTGGGTTGCAGAAAAGATTGGAGAGTGCTAAGCATCAGATGACTAACCAGAAGTTTGAAATCCCAAGTTTCTGACTGTGTTGTTCACTGGCTTTGTGACTAGTGAATTTTACCTTTCCTTTTTCTATAAGGGATTTAAAGCGGCTTATCTGTGTAATTATGATGTCTCATAAATGTCTAGGTCTCAGCATACATTTTCTCATGAGTGCAAATTTTGAAAAACTAGTCAACATCCTTCACAGAGTTGTTTTAAGGATCATGTTTTTTTTTGATATCTGTGAAATCCCTTGAACATATCTGATATACAAACAGAGAATTACATGTTTAGCAATTAAAGACTGAAATTACATTAATGCCAGCAAACATGGAACTCTGAGGAAACTCATTGGTAATGACACTGTTTATAGTTATACTGTAATGTCTGATCATTTATTGTAATGCCGTGTAACGGTTAGAAGTGGGGCCTCTGAGTCAAACTGCCTAGATTCTAACATCAGCCATTTACTAACTCTTTGATTTTGGGCGAGTTATTTAACCTTTTTTATAAGACAGAAACTAGCAGAGTATCTACCTCATAGGTTGTCAGGAAGATGAAATGAGTTAGTGTATATAAAGCATACAGGTCAGTGACCGATGCATAATTTAGGTCTCAGTGTATACTCGATATTTTTACAATCATCATCAGAGGCAGTAACATCATAAGCATTTGTCACTAACAAATGGCAAAATTTTTGTGGAGGGACATTGGAGATAATCATATTGGTTTTATAAATGAGGAAAAGGGAGCTCAGGAAAGTTGAAAGATTATGTTCAAGGATGTGTATATCTTTAAGGCACTGAGGGCCAAATACTTCGTAACTCACTGTATTTCCTATAACCCTTTTTAGGGTAGGGTCTGTGCCTTCATGAGTAGTTTAAGCAGAAATATAATTTGAGTTGACAATTATGTATGTCTTACAGACAGTAACATTGCAGATGTTCTACTTTATTAATAAATTTGGTAAAGGTCAGAAGTTTCCTCTTTACAGATGTTAGTTCAAATTTAGCATGAACTGTTATAGGTGTCTGTGTGTGTGTGTGTGTGTGTGTGTGTGTGTGTGTCTCAGACAGTACTCATAATGTGAAACACATGTTCAGATAATATTTGCTAGTTACTCCCTAGCAGTTGCAGACCCCCAGTATTCAAGGGAAACAAAACCCCAAGATTCCATAAGATACTTTATTGATATACTTTATTTTATAATTTTATTTGTGATTTATTAGGTGAATTAAACACATACCTTAAGAAGAGATTTTCTTGTTTTGCAAGTTTGTGGTGAATATTAGACCTCAGGCTAAAGTTATTGAACATTTGCACATATGCACACAAAACACTGTGATAACATCACAGAATATTTAATGATACTTGAGTTTCACATAAAATATTTTCAACTGCAAAGCCCAAAGCATTTCATAAATATGAATGCTGTTAATCAAAGATTTGAATAAATAGATGGATTTTCTATTGTACCCTGAAGATAGTAGAGTGAGATTCTTATTGAATTTACGTCGTCTATTTTAGGAGCTAGGTGGAGGTGATAAAACTGAGCCCAGATTTTTATTAATTGCCTATAACAAGTGGTTCCAAATAAAACATTTTAGAATATTACCAGAAACAAACAGTTGCTAGATTGTCAGGCTCTAGATATGAAAAACAAGATAAAGATGGAAAGTTAAATAAGACAAAATGAACAGTAAGTTAAGCAAATATTGTTTAAAAGATACAGAGAAATTAAGAAAAAAGGTGTAGTCAATTTATAAATCACATATTTGTATTGTCTTAATTTAGGCACACCATGGAAATCAATAGTTGTAGTTTCATTTGGAAGATATAGTTTATCATGATTATTTAACTAGGAATTTCACGTTCTTCCTTTTAATTTGCATTATTGTCCATTTCCCCCATTCTGAGCTCCTCTAGCTCTAAAATTCACATGATGTTCTACAATGGGACATTTTCCTTAGTAAAATAATTGGGTTCTAATTTGCTAAAAAAATTTATACTGTGTGGTTTAAGAAATTCGTAGTGAGTTCCTAACAATTACATGTTGCTCTGGTCACTGTATTTGTTACTTTGTGAGTGGTGATGGTTTGGATTTGCACAGAAAAGTAAGTGAAAGCAGCTCTCCACCAATACAATTATGGGGTCACTTTCCTTACCTCTACCCTATTTTTATTAGATGTCCTGGGTGTTCTTCACAGGTTTCAAAATGGGGACATTTCTACACTTCAGCCAAAATATATGCATCACAGTTTATATCACACGGGAACTGCTTGGTCTTGAAGGCCATCACAGCCTGCTTCCCTCCCTGCCTTTGAACCTCCCCAAACAAACACTAAGCTGCTTCTCTTCCCCTGTAACCCATCTTTACCTTACCATGACTTCCAACAAGGTTCTGCCCAAGTTCCAATTCTTTCACAAATCCTTTGCTAACCTCACCGGTCACAACTGATTTATTATATTGTACTCCTAGAGCACTCTGTCGGCATCTCACAGATGAGCAGTTATAGTTCAGCGTGGTTTTACGAGGCTTGCTATTGTCTTAATTGTATTTTGTTTCTAAAAGAAAACTACCACGTGTTTCATTTTTGACACCTATATGGTCCCTGGCATAGTGAGGAGGAAATAGATTAAATATCCTAATAAATTTCTATTAACAAGTTAAGTATTGTGACCACATCTGTCTTATTTTATTCTTAAAATACCCATTTGTAATGAGATTTTCTTTCTGAGAAATCAATTGTTAGAAATGACTTTCATACAGGTAAATTTTAATTATATATATATTTGTACTTGACAAATTGTTTTTGTTGAAACAGAATCCTAATCTGAGCGACAGAGTGAGACCCTGTCGCTAAAAGTAAAATAAAAGAAATAGAAGGAAAAAAAAAAAAACAAATCAGGCTGTCCTGGTAAATGTGGAGCATATACAGCATACACTGTATTTGTTTGTGATGATTTTTTTAGATATAAACATTCCCTATTTTAATTCTTAGCCTCTTATTAATAATTAATACTCTCTGATAATGCTTTTTACTATATATTTTTGTTACTTTGATATTTTTTCAAGGTCCTATACATTTTCATCTTAAGAGTGAACAGAGAGCAAATGCTCTTCAGCTGTTGTTTAGTCATAATAAAATCATATAGGTTCCAAAATATGAAAAACTGATAACTTCAAGTAGGCCCTAGTTAATGATTTTGCTACCTTAAAATGGCAATTGCTTATAAAACATTATACACCATTTCTGTGACATAGGAAAAACTCTTCAGAGAGGAAAACTGGAGATGGAATTTGGAATGTTGCTTGACTATGTATTTAGAACTGCTTCTAAAAAGAATACGGTAAAATGATAACATAGCAATTTCTAGGTTATGTTCACAAGCAGAGAGAGCCCAATACTGCCAATCAAATCAAAAATGTTCTGTGTTTCACTGGGAATTGATGTCTTTAGTTAATACACTCAGAAGCATTGAAAAAATAACCTATGTTCTGAATTAACTATGGAAAATATGTTTCTGTCCGGGAAATTCATTCAGATGAAATTATTTTATCTGAGGAAACAATGCAGTAAAATTTCTTTCCTTTTGGTGTAATTTTAAAGTGTTTTTTCTGTTTTAAGCTTAGACAAAAAAGATGCACTTAATAAATTGGATGATGTGGACTACTTTCGTAGACTGTCAATAAATATTAAATGAGCCTAGGACAGTATCTATAGAAAGTAAAAAAAAAAAAAAAAAAAATGAGAGGATGATGCAGGAAAATCACTTGAACCTGGGAGATGGAGGTTGCAGTGAGCCCAGATCGCACCAGTGCACTTCAACCTGGGCTATAGATTGAGACTGTCAAAAAAAAAAAAATCTTGGTGTGTTTACTTAGAATTTCTGATCTTTCTATTTATAATTAAACTTTTTAGCTTTCTTATTTTTATCTACAGTTAACATCTTTCTACAGTTAACATCCTTCCACCATTCCCCCTGGTAGCTCCACTTTGATTAAACAATGTTTTAGGCCAGGCATGGTAGAAAAAATAGGCCAGGTGTGGTGGCATGCACCAATAGTCCCAGCTACTCGGGAGGCTGAGGTGGGAGGATGTTTTGAGCCCGGGAGGTAAAGGCCACTGTGAACTATGATCACACACCACACTGCAGCCTGAGTGACAAAGCATGACCCTGTCTCAACCAAAAAGGAAAGAGAGAGAGAGAGGAAGAAGAAAGAGAGAAAAAGAAAAGAAAGAAAAAAAGAAAGAAAAAGAAAGAGAAAGAGGAGGGGAGGGGAGGGAAGGGAAGGGGAGAGAGAGAGAGAGAGAGAGAGAGAGAGAGAGAGAGAGAGAGAGAAATTGTTTTAACTTTATATTTTTAAATAATTCTAAACCCACAGACAATTAAGAATTTTCACACCCAAAACAGACCTGAAGTAATGTTGCAAAATGGTATTTTTTTTTCTGTTAAAAGGACCAAATAAAAAAGGAAAAACAGTTTGACTTCAATTTTTGCTCAAATGAATTCAATAAGAGGGAGTTTCAGTTTAAAATGAGAATTAGTCATTGAATAAAGTGTAAAAATAAGATGATTCTGAAAGTTAGAAAAGCTCTTCATGTTCATAATGTCCTTAATCCTGAAAAAAGAGGTTAGTGGTAAAATATAGGGGAAAACATTTTTCTGCAAAGTGATTTCTCATAACTCTAATTCAGTTTCATGCTGTGTCAGGTTTTCTAGGAGTATTTATTAAGCAAACTAGTTGGCATAAAAAATTGCAGTACCACTTGAAAATGCCAGTTGAGTGTATGTATATTTTAATAAATATTTAATAGACTTGGCATTTGCTTGATTTTTTTTTCTTAAGAAGGGAGAAACACATAAGGAAGCATCATCTATACATGGAATCTTAGGTGAAGATAAAAGAAAAATCGAATGAAGCCACCATAATCTCCTTTCTTTCAAATTGTGTCCTGTTCTTAGTAACTTTGCAAACAATAAGATCCCATCTTTGTGGAATACTATTATGAGTTAATGTTCACGACTTTGAAACAAGTTGTCCCTTCTTCTCTGTCTTCATTTATCCCCAGCCTCCATCTCCTGTGAGACAATTGAGACTTCAATCCCAAACTCCCAATCCTGGTCCAGGATATGTAACTTAATTCCAAGTCTAGCTTGAGCCTGATTTCATTAGAACCGACATGTGCCTTGTCCTTCTGCTAAATAAAGAAAGCTTTCTTATGCCAGATCCTGGAAAACAGCAGTGAGACTGGTTCAGATTACATTGTTTCTCTCTTCCGAATTCTCCTGCATTTCTGTCTTCGTTTTCCTCAAGCTGACTGCTTCCGTTATTACGGGCTCCTTCTAACTCTTATTGCCACTTCTGAGGTGCCAAATAGTGATGCAGGGGATGATCAGAAATGAGGCTGTTGCTTCAGCTGGGGTTTTTCTACCATCTTCATCTGCTATGGTATAGAACACCCTATTGGTTATATCATAAACTATTTTCTCTATATGATAGGATACTTTGCAGTGATGAAGAATTTCAGGTAGATTTGTTGCTCTGAAATGGAAGGATGTAAATAATCTGAGTAAAAGAGATTCCTTTTATATATTGTACCACTGTATTTAGAAATTGGATATATGTAAATACATACATAGGTACATTTATATATATATATATATATATATATATATATATATATATATACACACACACACACACACACATATGTGGATATATGTATATATAGGTTTATTCCATCACCAAATGTATGTGATGAAGAAATAAGGTTGGATGAGTACCTGTGAAACAGGCTGTCAGTGATTATCTCTGGAGAAGAACAGAGGTAGAAGTAACAGCAAAGTTCTAACTTGAGTCTTATCGAATGGCTTAGGTCATATGTCTGTCCCTGAACCAATCACTGTGGCCAGAGGGTTAGGATGTTCTCATTAGGTGGGCCCCCCTTAAGCCAGGCGTGATGTCAATTCTACTTAAACTGCATAGACTAACAACTAGGGAAGGGTGGCTGTGTGAAGGAAAACCTGCATGCTGTTTCCAGAAGGAGTACTAGATGCCAGGCAGTAAATATAGCACATGTCCGTGGTAATACTCTCTTGGATGTCTTCATTTGTTTACAGTGCATAACACTTTACTGTATATAAGAGCTCTACTCTAGCTTAAAAAATAGACAAAAAGTACAGACTATTCTATTTTAATTAAATTGCTATAGAAGTTGAACTAATATTTATACCAAAAATTGTAAGGATAAAAACAAAAAAGAAAAGGGAAAGTTGTTTGTACACTTACCTTCACCTGTTACAGCTGAATAAGCCCAGTATGCTATTTATAATAAATTTCCACCCCTTATATTTGTTTATGAATATGTAACACTTTATCACATTTCTCATCAGGCTAATGCTTGGCATTAAAGCCTTATAGATTTGAGTTTTAGGATTTTCTGTGATACCTTCTTTATTAGTCACTCAGGTCATTCTAGAATTGGCCATTTAAAAAAATTTATTAAGCCTTGTGCTTTTGGATTCTATGAGAAAATTATTTTACAGTGTTGTAAAAATAGCTAAAAAGCAATAACATTAATTTTTTTCTTAAGTAAAATGACTGTCAAACCAATAAAATGCTAATAAATTTCACTGGTTTCATTACCCGAGTACATGTCAAACAAATAAAAAATATCCAAGAAAATAGGGTCTGGTATCAGAAACCAGAGCCTGGGGAATTATTCAGTCACCCCGGCCTCCATCCATCCCCCATATCCTCAACATGGCCTCTCCTGTCACCTCAAGGTTGGTACACAGGGTTCTATATTGCTGGCCCGATACAAATGGAAGTGGTTTCAGCTTTACCCAACTCAGCACATTTTCAGGGAAACAAACTTTTCCTGATGTCAAGTCATGGCACTCATAATTCAAGTTTCAGAGATTTAATTGTATTAATTTGAAGAAAATGACATATTTGAGGCTTAAATACCACATCAGTACTATCTATTTAACAAATTCAGGTATTGTTCATTATAACTAATCACTTTCAAACTGAATTAGGTAACGGGCTCTTTCTCCCCAAGCTTCAAACTCTGCCACTGAGGATATTTGAGGCCCATTAATCCCCTTTGTGCCTAGTGTTCCATTATTGGAATGCTAAGCATGTGGGAATTATTTATATCCTACTGCCCAAGGTCATCCCCAAGGTCTGATGGCAGAAATTCAAAAACTGCAACCTCAAGCATAAATGGGTTAAGGTTCTTACCATGACCAGAGTACTGACAAGCAGCTTAAACATTCATTCCCATGTCAACAATTTAGCTCTTTTCTTAGGCTGTTTAATAACTGACATACCAAAAAGGTGTCTTATACCCCCAGTATATTAAGATCTTTGGAGTGGGAAACATAATAGCTCCTTTAGCAACACACACTATCAGATTTTAACTATTTCCTCAGTGACTTATGGCTGAATTTTTCTCACTGAAGAATGTGAAATGTTAGTCTTTTTACTCAGTGGGCCAGAAATGGTATCAGCAGCCATATGTGAATTCTCTTATAGTCCTTTTTAGTTGAATATTGGTAAGTGAATTAAATGCAGCCATTGTAACATTTTACCAAGTTAAATGAAAGGCAAGCAAGTAAGAAGAAAGAAATTAAGAGTACTAAACAAGGGGTAAGCAAAACATTTCCAGCTGAGAGTTGGGAATGAGATGGAAGCTGGCAAGGCAGAACAGTGAGGACACTGACTCCAGATGGCAGGCATTTAGGAAGGAAGCCTTCACACCAGCCACCAATCTCTTAGAGTTGGCTTTGGTGTGCTCTGTGTGTGTGTGTGTGTGTGTGTGTGTTTCATAATGCAAAGCTACTGCTGTTTCCAAAGTGTATATATAGCTTATGGAACTAAAGAATGGGGGAAAGAGTGAGCAGTGGCAGTGAAGAGTAATTTTTATTTTTATTTTTCAGATGATTTTGGGTTTGGTGTCATTTGATAGTAGGGCGTCAGAACATATTTCGCCTAGTGAATTGCTTTGTTGTTTAAAACTCGTGAAGTATCCAACTGATGAAACGCGTAGTTGCCCTGTTAGAGAAATGTAGTAATTATTTATTTCAGGTTTTGAAGAACTTCATTTTAACACTACTTTCTAGGAGATTTGAGAAAACACAAATAAATTATTATATTTATCTAGTTTATGATTTATTTTACATAAAGTAGTATTACCTTTTGGTCTGGTCCATTTGTTATTAATAAATCATGTAACATGGTCTTTTAGATATGGTGCCTAAAATATCTGGATTGGTACCTGACCAAAAAAAATTAAAGCAAGTTATCCATAAATACTATTCATAATCTTATCCATAATTAGAACTATAAAGGCAAATATTTTGGTTTTCTTTCTTGCTATATATGACATAATGTATATATGTTGATATGCACAACAGGTATTTTGTTTGTTACTGCTGCAATCCCAATGTCTAAGAGTATGGTAATGCACATTTGTGCAACCTGATTTGTTTTTAGTATTAATATCTCAGTCTTCTTCAGTGAACTAAATATGTTGTTACTTATTAACTACTGAATATTAACAAGCCAAATGCATTCATTGATATGACTTTGCTTTTTGCCTGCTCACCAACCAGGCTCTTATTTGATGTTTTCTTTCTGCCTGTATAGAATAAATGATGTGAAGTTGAAATGGTAATTGAGCTTCACTGTGCCGTTTTATTTGGGAAGGATGACAGGGTATTGGGCTGCCACACTAAGGAGGAAGAATGAAGGTTAACGGTGATTTTCAAGTAACTCCTCTAGGAAGGACGATTTTAGCTTTATCCATTTCAGCATATTTTCAAGGAAACCTAAACTTTTTATGATATTGAGGATTATGAATCATGACACCCATAACTGAAGTTTCAGAGAGATTTAATTATATTGCTGCTTTGAAGAAAACCACATAGAACCATATTTAGGTACAATTTCAAAATCATTTCATCCAGTTTTCACGTCTCTGTGTTTTCTTTAAACTCTCTGGTAAACATCCAGAGATTCTGAATGCTTTTCTCTGATAGATGCAGAGAGCATTTAAGCTAACACTCAGCTGTTTGTTTATTATGTTTCCAAACTTTTTCCAGTTTCTGTTTAGTATTCAGTGAAATGGTGTAAAGAAAACCATCTGCACTGCAGCTGCAAAGGGATTACCTTCGGTTCTTCTTTTCAAAAAGAAGCCAAATGCCCCCTGTGCACAGCCCTGGACAGTTACTTGGATCTTGTGCCATATGTTTTATACAGTAGTCCTGGAGCTTAGTCAATTAATAGCTCAGAAGATACAATTAGCCTTTTAGTGAGTGCATTCATTCATAAAGTGCTGCCCAAAATAAAGAAACTGTTGATTCTCTTCTCCTGTTATGATTGCAGACTGAAGATTTGAAATGTTGGATGACAGCAGATGTACTGAGATCATTAGCCCAAAGTGGCTGCTCTGGTTTTTATAGCCTACTGCCACCAAACCAAGTTCCTAGGTGTGGGCTAGGGTATTGGCACAAAATAAAAATGAAATTATTCTCAATAGAATGCGTTTAAATTGAATTTTACAGTCCTTACCGTGTCTTGAGATAGCTTTTGTCTTTATTTGAATATATATTTTAAGCAGACATTCAGTAAATGCATGTATTGAAATGTAATTATTAAAGTGAAAAACTATTATTTTCCCATGTACTTTCCTTCCTTGGCAATCTTTTTTTTAAGGTAAAATTGTAAGACTTTGAAAATATTTTAGCAAACTTTTTCTTAAAAACCTTCAGGCTGTGTATAGTTTTAGAAACCATTGTCATCATAACACATGGATATTAAGCCAATGCCTGTCATCAACTAGGGCAGAAGTTATACTGATTTCTTCTGAGTTATATCCGGTTCAAGGGACAGTCCAAGAGTGAGTGGTTCAGATGGGGGCCAGTTTTTGTGAGGATGACAGGATTTGCATACAGAATTGAAAATTTTCTGTTTCCTAGGTAGGATACCTTAAATAACTATGACATTAATGAAGTTGTATTTAAAAGGGTAGACTTAAAGACTTCTATACAAAAAGTTGTAATCATTTTCTTCAAACCTGTTTGTATATAACTATATATGTTTTCATGTATGTATATTTAAATGCTTTTTTAAAATTAATACTTTGGGAATATCAGTTGCTTTCATATGAGTCTTAAGTAATTTATCTCAACTTATCAAATATTTACTTGGTTAAAATTAGACTTTGTGTTTGGGTGACTAGAGAAAAGGTACAAAGGGAAGTGGGTGGGAAGAGGGGGGTGATTTGTCGCTTGTTTTGTTCAGGTTGGAGGTAGATACAACAAGCACAGTGACGTTTTTGCTTGTGTTTTTTAATACGCATCAGAAAATTCAGGCACATTTTCAAACTGGGTTTTGTTTCTCTTTCTTTCTTCTTCTTTTTTTTTTTTTTTTGAGACGGAGTTTCTCGCTTGTCACCCAGGCTGAAATGCAATGGCGAAATACTAGCTCACTGCAACATCCATCTCCTGGCTTCAAGTGATTCTCCTGCCTCAGCCTCCTGAGTAGCTAGAATTACAGGCACGCACCACCACACCCAGCTAATTTTTGTATTTGTAGTAGAGACTGGGTTTCTCCATGTTGGTCAGGCTGGTCTTGAACTCTTGTCCTCAGGTGATCTGCCCTTCTTGGCCTCCCAAAATGCTGGGATTACATGTGTAAGCCACCAAGCCCAGCCCAAACCGGGTTTTTTAACAGCCAAAGAAATGTCCTCCTGGGTTGAGAATAAGAATGAAGATACTGTATTTGACAGAAAGGAGCATTTAAAGTGGGGTAGACTCCATAAGACCTACAAGAATAGGCTTGAAGAATAAAGCTTCCCATACAGGAGAAATCAAAGTAAGCATCTACAAGGAATATAGAAAATTAGAGCATGTTAGGTTTTAATCTACCTACTAGTAAGATTTTAAAACAAAGAGCCAGAATGAATCTCCTAAACAGTGACCAAGAATGACACAGAGATGGGGACTGACTACTTGGACCTGGATTGGTCATTATGGTCCAACATCCATGAAAAATCAGAACAGATATATAGAAAGATAATATTGAAGGATTTACACCTATCCTGAAATATATTAAACCTTCTCTTCAAACCACCATTAAGTCTTTTGGCTATTTCATGCTAAAGAAATATTTAACTGTTTCTCAAACGCTTTTTACTTTCTAAGAGTCTTTTGTATTTTCTGACATAATTAAGATTTTTCTCATCTTTCATATCACCTTCTCTGACTATGCCAGAAAGTTTCAAAGGGAGATTAGAAAAAGCATTTGATTTGGATCATATTTCTAAATTGAGAAGTTGACCAGAAATTTGGCAGATCTGAACACAGAAATATTTTATTATTTTGATTGCTATTTTAGTGTGTAGCATCCCTTTAATTGGTTCTGTTTTTTGAGACCAACTGTTTTTTAGTTTTGTGAGTTTTTTTTCCTTTGATGATTGTTAAGAATTCTCATGCTTAACATATAAAAAAGAAGATTGTTTGTTAAAGTGCATAGATAATAGGGAATAAGATATGGAATACTTTTGAAACTATGGATAAATCCTCTCAAATAATCAGTTTAATGCTATATTGGATCCATACCATATCGTCCTTCAATAGACCTTACTTTATTTTAATACATTTTATCATATTAATCTGTTTATGTGTCTATGAGTTAAATGGATGCAAAATAGTATCTCCATCGAACATACTGAAAAATTATGGTACAATGAAGTCTAAAGTAAGTCACCCAAAATTATGCAGAAAAGAACTTCAGAGCCAGAACATAAACCAACTTTCTTGGACTTCCACTGACATTTGAGCTTGTTGCCTTAAACACATACAATAGGCTTTGTACTGTTTTTCTAGTAATTTCATGGATTTGCCTATCCATCTGATTACTCACTAGGTTCCCTCTGTGATCAAAAACAGGGATTCCTAATTAGAAGTGCAGTCTGTGGCATAAGAATGGAACAAAGATAACTGGTCCACTTACTGATTTATTGAATTAATGGCTTCCCCCACTTTAGCAAGGGTTGATCTTACTAGAGGAGTTGACTTTTCACTGAAAAATAGACTAGATAATGCCAAATATAAAGTCTTTTTGATTTTTCTACCTAGTATGAATTGTGTGCTCTGGGTATAGCATTATACGACATCATTAGGTTTAAGAAAAGTTTCAAATTATCTCTAAAACATAACTACGCAGAGTAAAAGCCATGTATAAGACAAGCCAAGATTGTAAGGCCAATGTTACTCCATTGTTAGAACAAGATTTACTGTGTTTATTTGGCTGTGATCAAATGCAATTTTTTGATTCTATTACATTTTTCTTAATAGTCCTGGGAGTTTATATTTTTTCCTTGACACAATTGCTCATAAATCTGGAATTTAATCAGTTAGTGTAATAGCAAAATTTTGTTAATTATAGGATCACTGAATCTTTTTCTTTATGTAATTTTAAGAAATGACTTACTTGTGGTTTATTTTAAAGAAAGGTTAACACATTTCAAGATAGGTGTAAATCTTTCAATACTATTTTAGTATATACCTATTCTGATTATGCATGTATGTTGGAGAGCATAAAAGAGATTGTATTTGTGCATTCTACAGCTTTATTCAGTGCCTGTTGTGTTCCTGAAATTTTTTCTAGTTTCTGTGAATTTAACAATAAATAAGCCATAATTCATTACCCTCCTGGAGCTTACCTTCTAGCGCTGACTTGTACTATAGAACAGTAGTTACCATTTTCGTGCTTGTAAGGTTTGTTCTTACAAATGTAAGTTTCTGTTGAATGTTAATGTATGTTGTATCACTAATAGATGAAACACTTCTTGAGCACATTTGTTTATTCAGTAGGACTTTTGAGTCACTCATCTACCTTTTAAAACTGGTGTGACTTCTTTGTACTTTGTTCAATATTGGGAAATACTTCAATGTAGCATCTATGGTAATATTAAAGTTAATTTTTTTCCAGGCAGTTCAATATTGTGAAGGACATCAGTGATTTTATTCTCTTATTTAATTTCAGGTGTTTTCCTATAACCTAGATGGCTATAAATGTGTAAGCTAATGTGAAGCAGCTGAAACAAAAATGTTAGAGGTTTGTTTCTCTCTTACCTTACATTCTGGTCTAGACTGCAGGGTAGCTCTGAACCTTTAGATCCTTCAGAGACCTTATGTGTTGTTCTTCCATCTTCTAAGCAGTCCTCATCTGCATGGCTGAAGCTGGATTGCTGCTACTTTGGCAATTCGAGCTCCAGTGGGGAGTGGGTTTGGGAGGAAGTCTAGGGAAAAATGATTGTCTTTCATTTGAAAGTAACTAGAACTTGCACTCCTCACTTTTTGCACATCCTGTTGACCCAAACTTAGGCAGCCACCTCACACTGCAAGGAAGTCTGGGAAATTTAGTCCCTAGCTGAGCTGCTATGTGCCCAATAAGACTAGGAGAATGCATTGAAGGGACAACTAGTAGTGTGCCACAGGACTTGGTGTGCATTAGAAACCGGAGTTCCAGAACACCCTACCTTCTGATAGGGTTTAGTCAATCCCACAAGTGATAGGTGCATCACTACTCTTTTAGACTCCAAAGAGTTACATGTAGTAAGGTTTTGCTTCAGGAATACACAACAGCCTACAGCCTAAAGTACATTATGATTTGCCATGCAAATATTTGATGTATAGGAGGTTCTTTTACAAATGTCACACAGAATTTTTCAACTGGAAATAGTAATTGGCGTGAAAGAAGGATCTAGTATTCAAATAAATACTAAGTCTCTAACAGCAAAATCAGAAACACAGGGTTTACCACCCAAATCCTGAGTGTTTGAAAATGGTAATAAACAAGGACGGCATCCCCTATTTCATTTGTTTTTAGAGGGTTTACATGTGGTTTCAAAGCAGTACAATTAAGAAGTTAGATGTAGAGTATTGGCAAACAAGGTTTTTTGCACTTCCTTAATTTACTCACTGATTGTAAACTCATTCTCATCTTTGAAGTACCAGTTGTTCTTAAACTTCAGCTTATATCATAATCACCAGGAAGACTAGGTAAACAGATTCCTGCATGGCCCCACCCCCAGACTTTGTAATTCACTAGGTTTTAGATGGGGCAAGATAATTTGCATGTCTAACAAGTCCCCAAGTGTTGAGATACTGATGGTTCCAGGAACATACTTTGAAAACTACCGTAACTATGACTCCCCATGGTGTTCCTTCAAGGAATGACTTATCCCAATTGCTGGGAGTGCTCCCAGGGGATAGCCTGTCGGCCCATCAGGACTTGCTCTTGGCCACTCAGAGCTGCCTGGTCCAGGATCACTTTCATTTCCGGAGCTACCCACATCCAATGACTAACCGTAGCAGAGGAAGGAAGACCCAACACAAGGCACTCTTCCAGGCCCTTTCAGTGCCAGAGCTCCCAGGGGTGTCAGCTGACTTTCCTCTCTGCCTCATTCTACTTTCTCCTTCTTCCTGTGCACACATTGATCCCAAGGGCACTCTCTATAAACATCTTAAACACTAAATTCTGTTTCAGAGTCTGCCTTTCCAGAGACCCCAGATTGAAACAGTAATGATTTCACACTCAGTTTCTCTCTGTGGCAGATCAAATTGAGTCCAGTTTCTGCAGTTTGATGATATTCAAAGTGGACATCACCTGGCAGTCTATGAGCTCTGCAGCTCATACCTCACAGCTGCTTCCTAACCCTCTCTTCTTTGGTCTATCTGATCCTCACCATCCCCTACACAGCTCCTACTATTAATTCCTATCTCAGGGATTATGTTCATTTTGTTCCCACTACCTAATATGCCCCTGCATTACTGCCCTTTTTACCTGTCCTAATACTATACATCCTTTAAGGCTCAGACACAAACTCATCTGTTTCAATAAGCATTCTCTATAAAACCACTATGGAGCTGATCCGGACAGTCTTCTCGTAATTGTGTTTATAATCTCTACTTCGTTTACATATTTCTAATATAACATCAAGTGATATTGAAAATGGTGATTTACTTGTGTTTATTCTTCTAGACTGTGAATTCCCTGAGGGCAAGGACCACAGTTAGAGTTATCCTTCAACAGATACTGGTCCAGAAATGAGTACTGAACCATTTCGCTGAGCTAACCAATGTGCCCATGGTGCCTTGTAATTTCTCTACCAGCCTTCCACATGTATCTTCTTGCTTCATCCTCTGTACATGTTCCTTAGGATCAGGACTTTGTTTTTTGGCTTTGTTATATTCTCATGGTTCTTAGAGTTGTGCTTTAAAGAGAGCAGTTGTTCCATAAATACTTACTGAATAAAGGAACCTATCATAGTTAATGGTTCTTACGGCCCATAACAAAGAATATGCTAATAATATATATTTGAATAGAAGACCATATCTTACAATTTTATTATATATTTCTCAATATTCGAATGCTTATATTTCCTAAGAACATGAGTTCTTCATAGACTAAGTATGTTATAGTGCATTTATAAATAAAATTACAAAATAATAAAGGTATAGGATATGAATTTGAAGTAAACAAAAAAAATGCCACTTAACAATGTGGGGGAAAATATAATAAAAAAAGAATAGAGTGCTATACTTACCAACACACACACACACACACACACACACACACACAGTCTTTAAAAGAAAAATATTCTTTTAAAATATAATCCATACCACAAGGTTAACCTCAGGACTTCTAATTTCATGAAAATTCAGAAGACAATTTTTAATAATATAAGCTTCCTTTTAATTGTCATAATTTGTATTTCTGCTAGGCTAGACCAAGGAGTCTTATCTACATTCAAAGATGACCAAGATCAATGACTTGAGTTTAGTTCAAATTTTCTTCTATTCTGGTTCATTCAGGACACAGCAAAGACTATATGTTGCAAAGGGTACAGGTGTATGCTCCAGCTCCATGTATTTAGTGGAGACATAACTAAGATCTGGTGATCTCGGCTGTCATGTGGAATGAGATATCTCTGCTAAGTAAGAGAATCCTAAAACTCTGGGTTTGCTGCCTCTCCCACCCTCCCATACCTGTCAGCACAGAGATAGGCATACAAGGCAATAATCCTACAACTCAGCAAGCTGTGTCACTCAGCCCAGTATCTGCTACCCCGTGTTCCAGACCTCAACAATTTTGTTGTGCCAGCAGTGGGAATTCATCCCTTATTAGTGCCTATGTACAGGACCTCAGTATTTTCCATTATGTCCCTGTTGGAACTCTCTCTATGAATGACTAACCATGACCTACTTCCTTTTTCAGTATGAGAGGGTTCACAACTGAAATGATTGAAGAATGAAGTTAATTTCACATTCTGAAACCTATCCATTCCCAGTTCTCGCTAGAATTGTAAGCAACATAAATAGGAATGTCAGTGCTCCTCTTACCCATCTTTTAGGATATGATTACATGGCATCACTGTTTATAGTTTTCTGGCAATCCTTATTGTTCAGAGTCTCAGTCAACTGAGCTAGTTCTCATAAGATCAATGACCAAAGAAAAATATAAGTCAAGCACATATTTGGGAAATCTAGTTTTGAGACAGAGGTCTAGAGAGCATACTATTGTTTTTAACATGGGAAGTTCAAATAAAATTTAGACAAGCAGTATATGGGAAGGCTCAATTTGAGCAAAATATTAGATTTAAACAGCAACATGCCCCTAAAGGGGTGACTACAGCAGCTAAATAAATAACAGATAGTAGATGCAGGCTCTATATTATAGTATATGAGTAGTTTTGGCTTTCCAGTCAGACCTAGAAAGCTGGTGGAAACTGAGGAGTAGCCACATTTTCAACTAAGTACAGCAGTCATGAGTTAAAAGCAATTGCAGATAACAGGGTGCTGCCATCCACTTATAAAAATGAATCTACTAAACTATGAGCTGTAAGTCATGTGCTTTGGTTTGCTTGATTTGATTAGGGTTTTGTATTCTTTTGTTTTTAGTGCCTGATTTACATTTCTGATTAAGGTACCCATTATGAACAGTGGTCCTCATTTATGAAGCATCTGACTAAGACTTGTGGAATAGAGTAGGCTTATCTCGGGAGCCACTTCTTGCATTTTTGGCATTCTGTCATTACCAAATGTACCCCATAAGGAAGTTATGACTGGCTCTTATAGATCTAAGTATATGAACCTTAAAATAGTAACGTGGATAGGATCAAATAATGATAACCTGTCACTGTTTCCAAAATATGTGCAAATGTCCCTTGCCACAGTGAGTAAAAATGTTGTGATAATATATTTGTAAAAGCATCATCTTAACGAAAATTTGTTATGAGGAAAAAATGGTATGTCTACATCCATATATTTTCATTCAAACCAGCATATAAACTTTTTGGGCAGAAATTATGATTTCATCTTTTTATTACTTCTCAAAGAGCTGGCAGATGTGCACATAAGGGAAGCACTTCACGAATGTTTATTGATTTGATCCTTTTGTTCTTTAATGTGTATCTGTGTATTTTCTGGTTTTGTTCTCATCTCTTTTCTTAGCCCTTCAAACTTCTCTACGGATTCGTGGAAAACTTTGAAAATTGCTTATAACAGAAGATGTATGTAGTTAAATCAGATGGACATGGCCATTCAGCTTTGGGTGGGAGGGGAGCTTGATAATTTGCCCTCTGTAATGTCATTCATTCTCAAACTACTTCTAATACTCCAGTGGTTTTATCTATTCCCACGGACTTCCCACTTGACACTTTCTCACATTTCCTAATGAACTTCTTTATTAGTTAGATGTTTTGTTTATCGATTGTACAGCCACAACAAACTAGACATTTATAAATAAAAAAAGAGATGAGAAATAAAGCCATCAATTCTTTCAAGTGCATGAATTCTGTTTGAACAGATATGACTTTGAAATAAAGAAGAAAAGATTAATAAGTATTTTACACATGCATTTAATATTTTAGCAAATCTTTAAGGTCAATTTTGTGTTAAAATTTATGGTACCACTTTAGGGAACATTTATGAAAATGAATTTCAGAATTCACCCTCATTGTCATGGAGTGATTTACAGTAGAGTTGGACAGGCCTACATCACTGCAGAGCTGGTTGTGATAGAGACTCTATGGGCAAACTGAAGCAAAACTTCAACCAGTGGAATTGGTAATTCAGACAAAACAATCAATATTGCCAAATAATCACCCATCTCCTTGGCCTAGGCTATCTTGACGTTGCCTAAAAAGGCTACTACTGAATATTTTCTGTCTTTATTTGAGAAATAAAATGACTAGTGGTAAGTAAAAATAATAAATTGTCAGCTTTGATCTTTTCTTCCAGAAATTACATACTGTAGTTCCTCGAGTAAACTGACTTCAGCATGTTTCCCTTTACTAAGTTCTTTGGGCAGTCATGTATTAAATGCAAAGGATGTAGTAATCAATACATTACATAACATGCTTCCAAAAACAAATTCAATTGTATAAAAATAGAAGATAATTTTATCCTCTTTCTTTTAAAGATAACTTTATAATCTAAATTCATTTTATAATATACTCAGTAAATTAGTCTGTAAATATATCCTGACTTAAGTTTCAGAAAAAAAAGCACATCATTCATTAATTTTTCTTGGATTTAAAGTTCCCTTTTACTTGGTTTTAGTGAAGGAGTCAAAATCTGGCTTTTAGATACACATGTGGTAAGCATGCAGTTAGCAGGCAGAGGAGTCCATACTCTGGGTATTCTGTGGAAAGATCTCAATGTTAAATTGACTACTATCCAGCTCAGGCCAATAGTATCAAAGGGAGATAGCTGGTACTTGAGACCGACAGTATTCATTTGTTCCTTTATATATTTTTTAAATTTATTTATAATTCAGTAAATCACTAGAAAACAACAAGCTTAACTGACATAAAATGCCTTATTTGAGTTACAGTCTATTACCATTCTTTTAGTTTTTATCAAAAGTCAGCAAAACAAGGGACCACCTGAAAAGCCTTCAGCAAAACAAAGGACCACATGAAAAGCCTTTTTATATCTGCACGACGCTATTGACGTCATTGCCCATTAATTACAGAGTTCCTTATATGTAATTTTTATATGTATGTTTCTATATGTAAATTTATCTTATACTTCCAGGAAAAAAAAATGTCTGTTTGTGAAGATACTTCCTGTTAATCAGGCAATAAGAACTGAAAAAGTAATTGCTTCTCTTTTTCCTTAACTAGTAGGAAACTCAGAAATAAATATAATGTTCATTTGAAGTCACCATCTTTCCTCAGATCTTAGTATTTCTCCCCCACCCCCACTTTCTTTCTATTTGGTATTGAATTTCTTTTTCTAGTATTAATCTCAGCTTTTCTATTACAAATTGGTAAAACTTTTTTCTAGAAATACGATGAACATAAGTCACTAATATAGATGCCAAAAGTTAGGGATTCTCTCCTTCATTCATTTATGCAATCATTCATTCCTCTAAGTTTATTTCTTTAAAATATTAGTTGGTGATCCCCTATGAGTCAGGGTGTGTGCTGGGCACTGTGGAGAGAATTGTGAATGAGGTTATATTCTCTACCTTCAAGAAGCTTCTTCTTGATTTCTTCTTTGTACCTTTCATGATGCCAAGCACATAGTAAATGTTCCTCAGAAATGTGTTGTGTGATTGCCTCTTCTCTTAGTTGATTATTTTTGAAGCTTCATTTATTTGAATGTTTCAAAATAACATGAATTTTATCTGTCTGAATTACTTACATTGACTAAACTTTAAAATTTTGTGCTTTTTTTTTTCTGTAATTGTGTCCTAGTGTGATTAGAATCACAAAGAAGAAAATATTTTATATTTTGATAAATAAAAAGTATTATGTATAAACTCTATGACCTCTGTAAGATTCTTATGGCTTTGGGATTAATTGGACAACTCATACATTTTCTTATCCTTTGACATTTCTTTTGTGTTAATAACAGTTGTTTGCCCTTCTGTCATTCTCAGATAGGATAGTTATTCTTTAAATCCTTCTGTATCATTTAATTTTTCATGGGTAAAATACAAGATCCATCTCAAAACAACTGATTTTTAGGTGATTTATCACTTCTTGATGCTGACCTGAGACTTGTTTTATACTGTCATGCACTGCGATTATTCATGTTTTTTCTTTCCCTTAGTAGATTTCAACTTCTAGGAGATCAGGGATTATTTTATAACTTTCAGCTCTCCTCTAGGGACTAGCAGTGTCTTCCACATAGCAGGAACCAATAAATAACATGTGAATAAAGTATTCAGTTCCCAGTGGATAATACAGGTATTTAGAATGGCAGATATTTTTATACTAGTAACCAGTGTGCTCACACTTACAAGCATCAACTTGCTGTGGCACAACAGAAATATGTCTAATTGCCTTGTCTCTTAGTTAATAATTTTTCAGGCTTCATTTATTTGCATGTTTCAAAGTAAGAGGAATTTTATCTGCTGAATTGGTTAATTACATCAGGGAGAAGGGAAGATGATATTGAAAGCATGCTTTAATTCAACCTAAAAATGAAAACTTTTTTTCCATTAATAATTTATTCTTGAATAAAGACAGATACTTAAAACTAATATTATTTCTCCCTCAGAGTTCCTCTACTACACATATGTTCTACTGTATGATTTTGATGAGGAGTCAACTTGGGTAATATGTTTTATTCAGGATTTTTATTTCACTCAAACTTTTAGTTTGTGAAATAAGGTAATAATAATTTACATTTTATAGCAACTTTTCTTATTTTCTGAGACAGAAGCAAAGACAAAACTGTTGCTTTCTGAGGAAAAAGATCATGAAAGATCATCTTGCTCTTTACCTTTTAAATTGAGAATCAAAGCTCCGTAGATCCCTACATTTTAGTACTTGCATAAGAGTTGTTTATTCATAGGTAGTGAGGAAAATGAAACTGACATGGACTCTTCTTGGAAGTAGGGAGTTCTGATTTACTTTTGCTGCCTTTGCTCTGCAAACCAGAGGCTTACAATGAATTAACTCTGTGCTTGCTAAGCTCCCAATAGGCAATAAATGGCTGGCAAATGGAGGCAAAGGCATTTAGCTTTACTTTGTATGCATTGTAAATGTGATATTTTCTGGAGTGTTCTGCTAACCCTTGTAGATATTCTTGGTTAATTAACCAAATATTGAAAGAAGGAGCCTATCTTTTCACGTGTGATCTTGCAGGTCTTGCTTTCTAGGTAAGCAGAGCTGTGGGTTGTAACACAAAGATTTTTGTTGGTATGTGAAATCTGAGTTCTTCCTTATCTAACTTAAACTGTTTCTTCTTCCAAAAAGGAAAAACTGTATTCCAGAAAAGTAATCTATGAAATAACATACCATAGTGTATATTTTTAATACTTGAAAGAAATTGAGATTGTTTTACGTTACCATAGGATGAGAACTTGGTCCAATAATATTTAACTAGAAAGTTTTTATTAGAAAACCTCTTTCTAAAAGTCAGAAACAAATATTTTGAATAATGCAGAGAAGAAAAGATAGTAAAATAACATACCATTTTGAATTGTTGTGTTGGAAAGGGCACTGGGCGAGGAGGCAAGAGGATAGAGTTCTATTTCTGCCTCTGCCTTGAACTCATTTCTTTACCTCTCTGCAGCTTGGCACCCAGGTGGAGCACTAGATGAGTTCTAAGTCCAGCTGTATTAGTTCATTCTCATGGTGCTGATAAAGACTTGCCCAAGACTGGGTAGTTGATAAAGGAAAGATGTTTAATTAACTCACAGTTTAGCATGGCTGGGGAGGCCTCCGGAAGCTTACAATCTTGGTGGAAGGGGAAACAAATACATCCTTCCTCTCATGGTGGCAGCAAGGGGAAATGCAGAGTGAAGGGGGAAAGCCCCATTTTATTAAGCCATCAGATTTCACAAGAACTCATTCACTATCACAAGAAGAGCATGAGCGTAACTGCCCCCGTGATTCAATTACCTCCCACCAGATCCCTCCCACAACACATGGGGATTATGGGAACTACAATTCAAGATCAGATTTGGATGGGGACACACCCAAACCATATCACCATCTATCTTTGTCCTACTGCAAGACAAGCATTGCTTTGTATAATGCTGTCCTAGACGGTAAGAAAGTTGCCTTCTCCTTCTCTGCATCAGAGCCTGAGATTTAGTAGCTGCTTTCTAAGTGTTGATTGATTTCTATTGAGTTCCCAGATATATGACCAAAATACTAGTGTGATTCCCTGGTTCAGTGTACAAGGCATCAGCTCTGGGGTTAAAAGGCAAGATATGGACCTGAATCCCAGATTGTGCATCCAGTTCCATCTTCTTTTTTTGTCACAAATTTCCTGTGTCTCTCCATTTCTGGTTCAGCAGATGTTTCTTTATGGCTGCTATGCTTATGCTTGAGTTGGCTGTCAGGGCTGCTAAGTAAAAAGCACTGTCAGCACACCGTCTTGCCCTCAAGAGAGAATGAAACTTCAATTTTATGACAATGTTCATTATTACTGATATAGGAAAGAAAGTCTCGTGCTTGTTTCTGGTCCACTTGCTCAATACTTCGTATTTAAAAAATGATAGCATACTGATTTTAAAAAAAAATACCAGTCTTGCTTTAGACTTTTAATCATCACTAAGTAGGAGAATCTGTGATCATGTAACAAATGCTGAGTCAAGAGTTAGGAGAACCATACTAGTTTGGTTTGGTAGTGGCCAGGAAAAAATGCAAGGCTGGGGTACATATAGAAAACTCAGGACCTCAGCCATAATCTTGAAGCATATTTCAATTGGGGTTCCATCATGAAGTTTGCAGTGTTTGTCTTCAGAATGTTCCTGCCACTTTTGTCCCTTTTCTTATTCTCTCTGTTTGGAAAGCACCTGGTGTCTTAAATCACCCTGACTACCCAGAGTCTTCACTGCATCTCCCCATCTGTTCCCCACCATGTATCTGAACCAGAGGAAAGAGCACGGAGCCAGAAGTCAAAGACTGGACCAGGCCCAATTGCTAAGTAAATGTAAAACCGTGGGCAAGTCATTTAACTATTCTTGATCTTAGTTTCTGTGTGTGTGTATGTATGTGTGTGTGTGTCTGTGTGTATTCATTATTAATTAATTATTAATATATGTATTCATTATTTATATTTATTAAAGGGGTTGGAGCTAAAAGTTTCTTTTAACTCATATGTATGATTCTATGGGGCCTTCATCTCATAATCAAAACATTCTTATGGTTTCCTTATTTATTTGTAAGTAAACCTGGAAACTTTTTTCCAAGGTGACAATAGCAACAGTCATATATTATGGTAGAGTCCCTAGGAGGCAGGGGATTTTGTTGTGTGATGGTGTTTGGTCTTGTTGGTTTCTTCTAAGCTTAATATCCTAAATGTCTTAACGGAAAAGTAGGAATATATAATGATCGCACTTGAGTACTGTTTGATAGTAATGGAAGATATTTTTTAAGGATTCTTTAATCAACACTAAAAAAAAAAAAACTGTCTCCATAGTTTTGCAGATATCCAGAATATAATGTAGATGGAATCATACAGTAGATAGCCTTTTCAGATTGGCTTCTTTCATTTAGTAATATTAAAGTTTCTCTGTGCCTTTCCATGGCTTGAAATTTCATTTCTTTTTAGTGCTGAGTAATATTTCATTGTATGTATGTACCACAGCTTACCAAATTTATTCAGCTACTAAAGGACATCTTGGTTGCTTTCATGTTTTAGCAACTATAAATAAAGCTGCTATAAATATCTACGTGCAGGTTTTCATGTGGACATAAGTTTTTAGTTCATTTTGGTAAATACCAAGGAGCACCTTGCTGGATCATGTAGCAAGAGTGCGTTTAGTTTTGAAAGAAACTGCCAAATTGTCTTCCAAAGTGGCAGTACCATTTTGTATTCCTACCAGCAATGAATGAAACTTCCTATTGCTGTATATCCCTTCCAGCATTTGGAGTTGTCAGCTTTTTGCCATTCCAATAGGTATGTAGTGGTAACTTGTTTTCATTTGCAATTCTCTTATGACATACGATGTTGGACACCTTTTCATATGCTTATTTGCCATCTGTATATATGCATTTAAATTTTTTATATATAATTTTTTTATGTTTAAGTTGTAAAACATGATGTTTTGATATATACACAGTGAATGATAACTAATTAACATATCCATCTCGGTACATAGTAATTATTTTTAAGTATGTATGTGGTGAGAACACCTAAAACCTACTCTGTTAGGAAATTTCTGGTGTACAGCACTGGATTATTAACTGTATCATGTTATACATTACATCTCTAGACTTAATCATTCACACAACTGCAGCTTTATGCTTGTTTGGTTCTAAAGAAGATATAAGTTCTAAATTACTATGGCAATGTGCATTTTTGTTGATCTTTTTTTAGTTCAAACTGTTTTTAAAATTTTCTTATTTTTATTTCAGTAGGTTTTTGGGGATGAGGTGGTGTTTGGTTACATGGATAACTTAAGTTTTTATTTATTTATTTATTTTTTTGAGACAGAGTCTCACTCTGTTGCCCAGGCTGGAGTGCAGTGGTGCGATCTCAGCTCACTGCAACCTCCACATCCAAGGTTCAAGCCATTCTCGTGCCTCAGCCTCCCAAGTAGCTGGGATTACAGGCGCATGCCACCATACCGGGCTAATTTGGAGTTTTTTTAAGTAGAAACGGAGTTTTACCACGTTGGACAGGGTGGTTTGTAGCTCTCGGCCTCAAGCTATCCACTCACTTCGGCCTCCCAAAGTGCTGGGATCACAGGTGTGTGCCACCACGCCCAGCTGGGTAAGTTCTTCAGTGGTGATTTCTGGATACATTTTGACCAGTATCTCCCCATTTCCCCCAACTGCCAACCCCAGTAACCACTCTTCTTTTTTCTGTTTCTATGTATTCAACTTTTTTAGATTCCACATATAAGTGAGATCTTGTAGTCTCCTTCTTTCAGTCTGGCTTATTACATATAGCACAATGCCATCCACTTTTATCCATGTTGCTGCAAATGGACAGACATTCTTTTTTAAAGTCTGAATAATATTTCACTGTATGGTTGCCAGGGGCTGCAAGAGAGGGAGATGACTAGGTGGAGCACAGAGGATCTTTAAGGCATCAAAACTCCTCTTTTGATACTATAATGGTGGATATGTGTCATTCATTGTTTGTGTGTCAATACAATGTACCCCTAGAATGTACATTAAGAGTGAACTCTTTTGTAAACTGTGGACTTTGGGAGCTAATGATGTGCCAATGAAGATTCGTGAAAGAATAATCAACGTACCACTCCAGTGCAAGCAGTGTGCTAGATACCGTTAGTGGGAGAGACTGTGTTGTGGGGAAGATTGAGGTATATGAGAACTCTGTGTGCTTTCTGTCCAATTCTACTGTGAACCCAAAGACTTAAAAAATAAAATAAAATCTACTTAAAAAAATGTTAAAGGGCAGACAAGCCTGAGGTTCAGTCTCAGTGACTATCAAGAGATCAACGAAGTGTCAGGGTCTGGAAAAAAATTATAGGGTTTGATTTAACACAGATTTTAATTTCTAAACTCATACTGAATAAGACTTAGAGAAAGGAAGAAAATGATATCAATTCAGTACCTGTATGCCAGTCCTTTCACATTTATTTCCATTTAATTCTAACAAACCCTAGGAGTTAAGTATGTATAATCCCTTTTCATGGAAGAAAATTAGATTCTGAGAAGTTAGATTATTTGCTAAATTCGACAAGCTAAGAGTGGAGGGTGCAGGTGTCAAACCTGTCAGCCTCTCTCTGTGCCCAATAGCCACCTGCTACCTCATTCATCTCTATGAAGAATAATGAAAAAATTAAGTATACATAGATGATTGGTAGAAATCCAGTTCTCTGTAGATAAAATTAGTTCCCTTGCCCAACTTTGAAGGGCAAGATGGAAGAACATTTATTCTGAACTTCATGTTCTCATAGAGGGAGATCATTTCTACTCTGCTCTCCAGGAGGGAAACACATGTGAGGAAAACAAGCACCTGCTTCTCTCCACCGCATCATTTGCCCCATTCCAGGGCCGGAGGAGTGACTTCTCTGATAGTTAAATTTCAGAGAAGGAAATGATGGAGCCCAGATCATCCTTCTGGCTCCTGTCTGCTGGACACATTATCTGCTTCTCTACTCAGTGAGCTTTCAGGCCAGGGTCTCCTCTCAGAGATCATCTGGCGGTTGTTCAGTTCAGGAGTATTAGAAGGTATTGGGGGCTCACCGTGGTTGTACCTCTGAGTCATGTTCTTTGATCAGCTTTATTAGTAATTAAGCTGACATTTGGATCTTTTATTTATCTATCACACAGATGGTTCCAAATTAGGAGAGGGATAGGAATATTGTTTACTGGCCGCTGAAAACCTCAAAAATAGGATAAAATCTAAAGGATTCATATGTTAAAATATATATATATATATATATATATATATATATATATATATATATGTCAGAATAATTATCATTCAAGATAACACAGTAATAGTTTTCATTTTTGCCCCTAGGGGAGAGGGTGAGAAAAATCCCTGGCAAAATATTTTAAAGAGACTGAATGACAAATATGTTTAAAGGGTTACTGGCTTATGGAAGTGTAGAGATGGTCAAGTAAGCTTGCTTTTTCTGCTTGGATAGCACCAAGCCAGTGGAGCCCATTTTAATGGCTGCTCCCAAAGAGCTATGCGTATGATGTTTCATTATTTGGCATTCCTTATTGGTCCTGGTCAGCAACTATCTTACAAATTCTTTTTTCTGTTATGTGCATGTTGCGAGAAATGCATGCAAGTGCTTCATTTTTTATTTGAGGGGTGGTGTTTAGCCCTTCACTGCCGTTTTTAGTGTGATTTTTCTTCCCCCTGATATCTGTAAATGTTACGAAGAGCTATGTTTTCATGAGCAGAAGTTTGTGTTTATGGAATTTGCTTGATGGCTCACCTGCCAGATACCAAGTCTGTCAGTTTTCAGGGTGCCCAGTTAGGCCATCTGTGTGTGCAGGTGTCAGGGGTGCTTCTCCAAGATAGTGGCTCACATAGGTATTTCTTATGTGAGGTGTCATTGTTAGTCTCTCTGCATATTTTCATTCAAATTCAGCTATTATGTTCAGTGCCTAGGCATTCTGAGAATCAAATAATTTACTCAATGGATTTTAGAACTTTAGTTTAACGAAATAGTACAATTGAACTTTGCTTTGGGACTTGCTTGCTGGCTCTGAATTTACCGTATTAAAATAGGACCCTTTTTTAAAGTAAACATACTTTGAAATGGCACCACTGTATCACTGTTTAACCGTTTGCTCAGGCCAAAAATCTAGAACCCATCCTTGATTATTCTCATTGTCTTATAACCAAACTATCGTGTCTGTTCAACTCTACTTTCAAAAGTAGATACATCCTGTATCTGACCACCTAGGTACCTCTGTCATTACCATTGCAGGTCAAGCCACCATGATCTCCTGCTTGTCTGAATTATTGCTGAAGCCCCTGGACTGGTCCCCTTGATGCTGCTGCTTCTCTTTCTCTCATATAGACTATTTTTACAAAGCATCCAGAATAATCTTTTTAAGATGCCAGTCAGATCACGGCAAATGCCCTTCAGTTTCTTTCCCTGTCTTTGCCCTAGCCTCTGAAGACCTACATGATCCAGCCTTTGGCTACCCCTGCGACCTTGTCACATACACTCTCCCCCATTTTCATTCTGTCCGTGTCATACTGTTTCTCAAGAAAGTCAAGCTAGTTCCTGTTTCAGCCCTTTGTACTTGTTCTCCCCTCTGCTTGAATGGCCTTTCACAATAGGAAATACTTATCAAGCTATGTGCTAGAGACTACTGTAAGCCCAGTGCTAGAGCTTTCAACAAGACAAAGTTTATATCCTTAGCAAGCTTTCATCCTACAGAAAGATGGCAGAACATAAACAGATTAACAAATGTATAAGGGCTCAGGAAATGGTAAGTCAAAATTAGAAGAATAAGAGCCGTGGGCATAAGACGTGCTACTTTATGGAAAGTGTTTAGAGAATACCTATCAAAGTGAATCATGAGCAGAAGCCTGGAGGAAATGAAAGAGTGGCCACATAAATATTTGGGGTAAATATATTCCAGAGAGAAGGAATAGCAAATGCAAAGGCCCTGAGGCATGAGTGTGCCAGGTGTCTTTAGGGAAGAGCAAGGGCACCAGTGTGCCTAGAATGTAACATGTAAGGCAGGGAGGATAGTAGGAGATAAGGTCAGTGAGGTGGTGGAGGCTCAGATGCTAAAGGGCCTTCTAGGCCATTACGGACTTAAGCTTTTAAGCTATATCACAAAGGAAGCCATTGGACATTTTGAGCATTGAAGTAACATAACTGATTTATACTTTTACAGAAGTACTCTTCCTATTGTGTTGAGAGTAGACAGTATGTGAGGGAAGGTAGAAGCATGAAGACTAAGAGGCTACTGCAATAGCGCAGGCAAAAGATATGCTGGTATGAAGTCATAGGATCCTGGATGTATTTCAAAGAAAGAGCTGGACTTCACAGGGCTTGCTGACAGATTTAACATGGGTATGAGAAAAAGGGAGAAGCTAAAGATGAATCCAAGTTATCCTGAGCAACTGGTAAATCTGTTCTATTGACCATTATCATGACAAACTTAGTGACATAAAACATCCATATTATTTTACTCACATATTTGATGGGTTAGAAATTCAAATGGGGCACAGCAGGAGCATCTTGTCTGTTCCCTCTATTGCACAATGTCTAAAGCCTTAGTTTGGAAGACCCAAAGTCTGGGGTTCACTCAGTGGTGAGAGACTGGAATTAGCTGGAAGTGTCTTCATTCACATGTCTGGCAATTGACGCTTGCTTTTGGTTAGGACTTCAGCTAGTTTGTCAGCTGGAACACCTACATGTGGCTTCCCCAGGTAGTCTTTCCAGGCAAGTGAGTTTGGACTTCCACACAGCACAGCAGCTAAATTCCAAGACTGACTGATCCAAGAGAGCCATTAGAATTGCATTTTCATGATCTAGTCTTAGACATCACATAACCTCACTTCCACCATTCTCTAAGGAATGAGACAGTCACAAAGGTTCACGCAGCATCAAGGGATAGGAAACAGACACACTACCATTTGATGGGAGACATGTAAAGCTCACATTTCAAGAAGAGCAAGCAAGATGGGAAATATTGTGTGGCAGCCCTTTTTAGAATACGCAATCCACCATCATGGGGAAGGCTGTGAGAATAGCAAGTGTGTATAGGAGCGCAAAATTAAGAATTAGATTTTGGTGGGCTTCTATTTGTGATATCTACAAGACAACTAAGTGGAGATGTCAAATAATCAGTTGGATATATGAATTGAAAGAGGGGTCTGTGCTACATATGTATTTGGAAGGCACTTGTCTCACTGACAGCGTGGAGCTGGATGAGGCAGAGTGAGTGTAAATAGAGAAGAGAAGGTCCAAGGACAGAGCCTTGGGACACTTCAATGTTCAGGCTCAGGTAGATGAAAAGGAGCCATTGAAAAAAGATCAAGATAAATAGCCAGTTCTACTAAGAGAGTGGTGTTCTAGAAGCCAAGAAAAGCAAGTATTTACATTAGTTTAAATTCATCACACTAAGTGCTATTATAAGATGTGGACTGAGAATGAATTCCATCAATCTGAAGGTCATTAATGACCCTTAGAGATATTTCCTTGTTGTGCAGCTCAAACCCAGCTTAATGAGGGTTCAAGAACAAATGTAAGGAAAGTAAGACTTGGAGTGTGAACATCTATTTTGAAGAGTTTGGCTGTAAAGGGAAATAGATGAAAAAGATGACTTTTAGAAGGAGATATCCGGTAAAAGGAGATTTTTTTGGAGGTGGGGGCTGGAAGATTTTAGAGTGTATTTGTAAACTAGTGGTGAAAAAAGCTGAAAGTGGAAAAATAATGATCGGGGATATTGGCAGAAGCAAAGTTCTTGAGCAGGCAGGAGGGAAAGGCATGCAGTGTAAATGATTTGTGCAGGGTTCTCTCCCTTTCTTCATCTAGATCTGTATTCTTCTCCTTGAAGAAACCTCCTCTAACTACTTATGTAGAAGCTCCTACTCCATTCTCTTAATATGTTTTATAGTCTTTCCTAGAACTTTGTCATTTATTCATTTATTTCTTATCACTGCATCAGAATATAAACCCTATGAGGGCAAGGATTTTGCCATCTTGTTCATTGACCTATTCTTAGTACCTAGGATCTGGCATGTAAAGTGTATTTAGAAAAATGTTTTAAATGAATGGATGACTGCTGAATGAATTAAATAGGAATCATTTTGTTTTGGCTTAGCATCCCTCAAAATTACTTTACAAATTTAATTCAAATGTGATTTTGACTTCACATTTTAATTAGGGTGTCACTTTGAGACCCCTGGGGATTAGCAAAAGACTTAATGGGAAAATAATCTTGGCGATTATATATTTTCTGGTACTAAGTTTGTTCTTGGCAACTTGATTATTTCTGAAGTGGATCCTCATTTGACAGACTCCCAAGATAAGAAATTGGCATAAAGCAACTGTGTAAGCCCTCCTCTACCCTCCATTGATCACATTGCATAGCAGTTCAGTTACTCAGTAGGGGAGACTGAAAATCAAGAGATAAATGCTACCAGAAAAGCTTTGTAAGGCTCTTTATAAAATACCTGCCCATACTCTAACTCATCTTACCTATTAGGAAAATGTGCAATATGGCATGTTAATACTTCACTGGGGTTATATTGCAACATTATGAATTAAGGTTTGGGAAGCACTTTCAGATTCTCAAATAAAGGACACTCTCTAAGTTCACAGTGTCATTATCATGGTAACTATGACAAATGAAAACATTCCCTTTGCTTTTCTCTCATATAAGTCACTTCTTATTGATTTGTCATGTCAGATAAAATTGTATTTTCTTACACATCTTTTTTCTTTCTTCCTGCTTTAGAGTAAGAAAGTAATTTCACAGCAAGAAAAGAATACTATTGGGTGGAATATGCTATATATCCCAAGTTTCTTTTATTTGACAAGCACTCCAAATTCAACTATTGACTTACAAAGCTGTGTTATTTTTCATTATGTTATGTTTTTGGCTTTCAGTGTTGTGGAGAAATGCCTGATTAAAAGGAAGCCTGCAAGTTAATTCCCAACATGCCCTTTGGCAGCTTTTTTATTTCACTTAGAGGTGGGAGCAGGTGGTGTCATTTAGAATTAAATACATCATGTCTCAGTTGGCAGGAAAACAGCAGTCAGTGATGAAATATCCCTGCAATGAATCTCATTAATTGTTCACCAATTTGTGGTAACTTTATTTGTATTTGCATACTGTAATACAAGTACAATGAAGTGTTGTATATTTAGATCACACTTAGTGTTAGGTTTAGCTATCAGCTGTAAAAGGCCTTTGGCGTAACAGCTCTGAAGGGCTGGCATGTGAGTGCCAGTCCATCTCCTACAGGAGGCCTCCTAAAACAGCCTTGTTTCATTTCCTCCATTTTCCAGTGAAGTGATAGCAATTTCACAAAACTGTAGCACAAGCTTAAGCCCATGCTATTTTTAGCACCTTTACTCCGTGAAAAGATAAAACAGATCCTATTTGAACTCTCATGTGTTCTGAGACTTAATACTGCTGCAAATTACAATGTTTTTCTAGCATTCAAATGTCTCTGAATGTCAAAGGGCAACTGAAAAATTCATCTGATATTTTCCATAGAAATATATGTAGATTCAAGTAACTGTGTATTATATTTGATACAGCTTATTAGAAAAATAATTATGGGAATATTAGACTAATTTATTTTTATGGAACTGTTTCTATCATAGACTGAGAAAATATGAAAACATGTTAGTTAAAAGACTTATTATAATATTTATTGTTAATATACAGAAAATATGGCAATCTAGTATGCATCCGTCTTCTGAATTCATCATTTTCATTTATAAAAGGACTTAGAGTACATCTGTTACATGCCTTGTTTGGACTGGCTTGCAGAAAATGTGAAAGATCCTTAAGATAGCCTTCCCCTTTCAAGGAATCAGAAGTCTCTTTAAAAAGTAGATATAGAAATATGAAAGAGAGAAAAATACTTCTCAATGTACAACTGGCAAATTATGTGGAACAGTTAGTGTTGCAGATCAGAGTTTCTTGAAGTTTTATTACAGTATTTTTCGTTATCAAAGGTTTTACTTGTAATAATTATATGATGATATAGCCTATTGATCAGATCAAACATCTTTGCGATAAAATTAAGTGGATATGCTTTATAATGCTTTATGCCGACATATATACATTCCTGTCATTGGTGATGCAAGGTGTTATCCTGAAAAGACTACTATGTTAGAGGATGGAAACGTTGATTCTAACTTTGCTTCACCTCTTCCTAGATGTGTGGCCTTTAAGAAGTCACTATTTTCTGATTGTCTAATAATAAAATAGGAAAATGTTTGGAAAATCCAGTGCCTTAGGATTCATTTTTGTTCTCCAAGCTCATTGTATATAGTTGTAATATTGAAAAAGATCCTTGGGACTCTTAACATCCTTGAGGGTGAGAACATCTGATTTTCAGGTTCAGCAGAAGTATTTTTAAATCCAGTCATACTGATGTGGAATCACTACCAACAGAGTTAGAGATATTTAATAAGAAGATCTGTTATTTAAAAATGACCATTACTTAAAAGTGATAATAAGCAGAAGATTGTATTGATACAAATTTTTTTAAAATGGTAAGCCTTGTTTCAGGGGTATTTTTCTGGCTAAAACACATGTATTTTAAATCTATTTTTACCAATAGCTTTTGGTAAAAAGGACTTCAGACATAATTGAACATTCTGACTTCTACCACCACCTGTCATTTTAACGTGAAAATTTACTTATCATATCTGAATCTATTATTCTAAGAAGAATGTCATGAAATTGATCAGAAGTTAAAATTAAACTTATTTCTGAGGAAAGGTAATTTCTAATACCATATTTTAGAAAATATTTTACAAGTGTTTCTTGTATCTTATTTTAAAATGACTTTATTTAACATAGAATTATAATTTTAAATTTTATATTAGTGATTATAATCTCTGAGGTGAGCGGCTACCATGCTAGACAGCTGGTTGTCAACCCTGGTAGCACAGGAGAGCTCTAAGTAGAGCTTTGAAAAATCTGCTTTCCAGTGCCACTCCAAACCAATTACATAAACATCTCCAGGGTTGAGGTCAGGCATCAGGATTTTCAAAAGAGCTTTCCAGGTGATTTCAATGTACAGCTAAGGTAAAGACCACTGCATGAATTGGAGACCTCATTGAGAGGTTTTGTTTTTATCCTAGAACAATGATAGATCTTTAAAGCTTTAAGCAAGGATGAGGGGTGATCAGATTGACATGTTTTAAAAATCACTCTGGTCAAAGTACAGAGATCAGATTAGAGGGAAATACAATAGATGTAAATGTTGGCAGATCCCTTTAGCTTGGGCAGTAGCCCAGTTCATGGATGATGGCTTCGTGGTAGATGAAGATGGAATCAAGAGTTATTTGGAAGATGAAAGGTCTTGATTACAAATTGAATGTGGAAGGGGAGGGGAGGAGGTGCTGTTCAGTGTGATGGAGGATACTGCAAGTAGATGCAGTCGTTACATGATTTTTTAAAGATCAAGTATATGCAAAAACTTGTCATGAGTTCTGAGCTCATGCAAACAGATACATTAAAAGTAAAACAAGGTCTTCCCATTGCTGAAGAAGTCCATAGGTTTTGCTATCAAGTATTTAAATTATTAACTGTAACAATGAACGAGGTTAGGAATTGTACCAATGAAGAGGAATATGACTTATTGTATTCTTTTTATCTAGAAGTTAAGTCATCCGAAGGAAGGGCAAATTGGAGAGTAATTCTTTTATTGTGGGTTCATACATGAGCCACTAAGATCCTTCTGAAGAAAATTTTGTGCCCTAAAACACATAAAATTAATAGTACTTGATTTTTAATTTTAAATAGTTATAATTAGTGATAGGCTGGTCCAACATCTTTTTATGGAGGGACCAAAGTTCCATGGGATTTAGAAATGTGCTCAAGGTCACACAATTTTCATTTCTCCACACCGCAATGAACTTGTTGGATTGTGTGCTAACCTGTTCTCTATAAATCTTTGGTTCCTTAGAGAGCTTGCTTCTCCACATTTACATATGTTTCTGCATTTTCTTAAACTTCTATGTATTTCTCCTCTTCTTGTATTGAAAATACAATGTAATCTGAGACAGACTTATTCCTCTTTGAATTATTTAATATTGAATTTTTCACAGTACCCTGATATAGTAAAATGCTGTGAAAACCCTTAACTCAAATATCACATTTTCCATTAAGAATGTCTCTATATACCAGTAGTAGTTTTTTTTTTACATATTTGTCCTAATTATCAGACTGTCTAAATTTTTTCAGTTCTTTAAAGTCCCGTAATTCAACATGTGAACATTTGATAATGTCATTTACAACATGATCTAGTCATATTGTAATAGAAACAACATCTAATTTGAGCTAGAAAGAACAAATTACTTAAACTGTGACTTAAGAACCAGCTCTGTGACCTCAGACAAGTAAATTACTTTTGCTGACCTTTAGTTTCCTCATTGTAATTGAGGATGTTGGTATCTACTTGATAAAGCTGTTATAAAATTCACAGAGATAATAGTATTACTGGTCTTCAATCTCTAGCAACAAGATATAGGGTTCCACAATCACAAAACTCAGCTTATTAGCACACTATCATTTTCCCTGTTCTATATGGTCCCTGATAGCTGAGTTTAAGCTGATTAGACCCAAGATAGAGAACAAAGAACCTTGTTACCATTATACACCTCCCAGATCCACTGTTGCTGCTCCAGCTTCAGTGTAGTCAAGAGCTCGCATCTCCAGCTCATACCCTTTCAGGAAAAATCATCAGTATCCCTCACTTATTCCTCTTCCATTGTCTCAGCCTGCACACTAAAATTTATTTACTTCATAATTTTATTGGGCTTCAGGATTGTGGTCATTTCTACAGTTTCATTTTCAGGATCTTTTCTGATCTTTCTACATTGCTGTCCTTTAATCTCTTTATTCTTAGTCCAAGCATACAGTCATTCCTATGCTCCTATGACCATGCTTTACTCAAGGCATGTGATAGTTTTGTATATAGCTGAAGTTTTTAACTGACCTCTAAGCAAAGAATTTTTGAAGGGTCTTGTGCTGTAAGACAAATTTATATGGAGATATGTAGCTGAGTGCCTAGCACATAGTAAGTACCTATTAAGTATTAGCTTAAGCTTGAGTTTATAAGCTTTCCTGATGTATTTTTTAAGGGACCTAATATATGCAAATAAGCATGCCCTAAAGAGAATACTATGTCAAATTGCTTGACAGACCATCAAAAAGAGTTTTAAAAAAAAGTCTTTATTAAAAAGGACTAATGTCATTCATGGAGGTACCTTTCCATTTGTCCCTCTGTCTACCGATAAGGCTGCATTTATCACATTTAAGCAAACAACATATTGTCAGAGAATGAAACTGTGAAATTGACAATACTAAAGTAAGGATTCCTAAAACTGTCAGAAACACATAGCAGGTTGGATTCTTATGCTGTTTGCGTATTGTTTCCCCTACTGTTATTTTTAAATTAAAATAGTCATGTGTATTGTCTCACTTTGACAAGCTTTCTGAGGATTGGAATTGTACCATCTACCTTAGGCTTCAAATATGTTTGTCATAAGTTATAAGCCTAGTAGATGTCTCAGAATCTCTTTTTTTGTGTGTACATCTGGATTTAAATGCTGGAGACGTTGAAGTAAGTTTGGGAGGAAGCTAGATCTTCCTGCTGACTAGAACAGCCCATTGCAGGTGTCTATTGGGCTGACTCATCTAGTGGCTAAGTTAATCTTCAGGTCTCAGCTCTTACAACCACTACTGGGTTAGAAAGAAACTAGGATAAACTTCATATTCAAAGAGAAAGGCTTTAAACTAATTGAAGAAAGTGATCATTCTCTTTCTTGATAAAGAGAATTTGATTTCTATTGCCTATTAATTTTTCAAAGAAGTTTAAGGGCTATATAGCATATCACCTTAGGCATATAATTATAATGAAACTTTATATGTACTTTTTGTTATTAAAATAAGTATAATTAGGCAGGCTGAATTCCCTTATAATTATCTCCTTAAAGTTTTATTTTAGGCACGGTCTATTGTTAATATTTTATATGGGTCTGTTTTATTTTGGATGAAGATTTTTGACAATTCATAACATATTGTCAGATAAGAGCCATTTATATCTTGCCTAAATTATATCTGAACATTGGAAAATGAATATTTTAGTCCATTTTAGGAACATATTCTATGCATGGTTTTCTTGGAAAAATACAAAATATCTGTATCTCAGAAATAATACACTGACTCGATATTGAGTAGATATTTGATAAAAAATGAAACAAAACAAAAAACCAAATAACAATACCATATGGCAAATTAGAATTTGGTAGTTTAGTTTCTGCCATTTTGAAATTAGATAATATATTTTAATGTTCTTAACTCAAAAAAGCAGTGCATTTTTGTTGTCTTAAAAATTAATTTAAAAGTCTGAATTGTGGAGTTTACATTTACAATATGTAGACTGAAACATGTCACACTATGCTGGAAATTTATACTCAGTCACAATCGTATCATGGATATAGATGTTATGCATTATTGGAGGAAAAATAGGAACACCTTTCTTCAACTCCCAACTTAACAAATGAATGATTTTTATAGCACAAGATGAATTAATTACTGTGGAAAAATATACATACTTTTTTGCTTTGCCCCATATTGCTAATAAACATAATATGTATAAGTAAAAGCCTTTTCAGTGATCAATAAATTCTTATAAACTCATGATCAATAATTATCCTTAAATGTTTCAAGGTTAACAAGTGGAACAGGTGTGTAAAATCTGAACTTCTAGCATCTTCCCCATTTCCTTGAAAGATTCTATTCAAATCTCGATTCGTCCCCTAACGAAAAGCTTGCATCTGTACATAATAAGCCCACACTGGTGGAACTGCTCTCTCATGCAGCTGCTGAACTCACAAGACAGGGTGTGCACATAATGAGACAGGCACTCTGAGGGAAAAGTCTGGCACTCTTGAGCCTCTTCTGCGGGCAAGTAGAGGGGCTTAGGAAAGTCACCCTCCTTTGTTAAATGAGATATGTGCTTTTGAGTTTAGGTAAGTAAAAGTCATTTAAATACAGGCAAGTTTGTAAAGTAAGACTTCTAGGTTTTTTTTAATCAGCTGACACTTTTCTGGAAATCAACTCCCAATTAAAAATAAGCCAGTAGAATGGGAAGGGAACATAGAGGTGAGTTGGCAACCTGGGAAAGGGGTAGTAGCAACGGAGAGCAATCAGGCAAGCGGGGTTGTGTGCTTGAAGAGTTTTGAGATGAGAGGTGAGAGGAGCCTAAATCAATACAATCAATAGAGTTTGAAAATTTACCTCTGAATATACTCTCGGTTTATGCGTGAGAGTTAGTTCTAGAATATTTGCAGAAATATAGAGACTTTGAGAAAATGTTTTCAAGTAACACTCTTGCCAATGGTAAATTCTCAACTCTTTTCAGAACCAGTGTAAACTGTAACAGTTGATTTTTTTTTTTTTAACACAAAAACCTTTTTCTATCTAGTATATAGAGAACTAATCCAGAGAGTCAGCTTCTAATTCAATTACAGGAATTGAACAGTACACTTAATTTTCTGAATACCAATTTCAATCAACCTTGTTTTTGAAGCTTTGGTGCAAAGCACTCAAATTATAATGAAGCAGAAAAAGGAACAAGGAGATCTCAGCCCTTCCTCAAGAGATTCTTACCTAGGCGAGCCACATATAACTCCTATGTCAAAGATGAGTTTAAAGACAGTACAAAAGGTAGAAAAATAAAAATATTTTATTTAATTAACATTAGAAGATATGTTCTTGACAGTACCCATGCTAAAAAGGTTGTAGGCAATGGTTATTTCATTTATTTCTTTTATAGCCAACCTGTTTTCCTCTTTCTTTAAATCAAATTCAAAGTCTAGATCCTTTACTAACTTCCTGGTTAGGCAGTTCCCTAGGTACTTTACTTCTCTACTTTCCTAACTGTTATAATAGTAATGATTGTTATCACCATGGCACATGGATGTCTGAGTAAGATCCTGCCGGGAAAAGAAATAGTAACTCTTTTAATGTGGGTAATTTTAATTAATCTCTGGTAGAATATGCTGTGGTGTCCTAGGGCCCTGCAAGGTGATACCTATCCCTCTCAAATAGCGTTTCCTTGCTTACCATAAAAGTTGGGAAGTACTAGATAAGCCATCTGTCTGTTACTAGAAATAACCACAAAATGTGTGCGTTATGTAGACTGTTTTGCTACACATACTGTTTAGAGTTTAAGAACTAGCTACACACAGTAGCACATCACCAAAAATGCCCCTGAGTCAGAAATGCCTGACTTCCCCTGCCATACCTCAGTTCAAATCATGCTCTTCTCAATAACCAAACCTCCACTTTCCAAATTTAGTAAGAACAGTGCCTGTTGACCCAAATTTGCTTTGCCTCCATTGGTATTTGTGATAACTGATAACCTACTATATTTTTCAGGTATAGAAGAAGTTTGACTGAAAAGATACTATTTACACTCATTGCATATAAAACTAACTTTGATTTAATTTTATTTGCTTATAACAAAAGCTGTAAGAATAACCAGTACAATCTCTTCCTTTATTTATTACTTATATATCAGACTGTTGTAAAGCAGACAAAATAAAATGACTCTTATGGCCAGTTCTTGCTGGGACTGGCTTGTATTGACTTCTGGGAAATGGTTATTAAGTTTTTAGTTTTTTGATTGGTTGTTAAAACGTAGCCATGATTAAAAGTTAAATTTTATAAAACTGTTATTTATAATTAAAAGTAATAAATCCTCAAGTTATCACTTTCTCATCATGTTACTACATTTTACTGCTATACATGGTGGACATCATGGTATAGCACTGAGTATCACTTCCCAACTGCATGTTCAATCATTTTACCCTGATGAGTTCACTTTGGCCATGCTGAGAGAATTTACACCACAGAAATAGGCAGACACTACAAATCAGCTTCACCCCACCCCACTGAGACCAAGTTGTTAAACATTTTCCAACACACCACTTATAGCTGAATAGTATTTGAAAAAAATAGATGCTGTTACAGTTCTAGGCCCACATATCTAAAATGATGGTTCTTAAAGCACCTGTGTTTCTATCCTCTGCTTACCTTATTTTAAAATGTAGTTTCTTTGGTTCCATCCTTAGCCTTCTCAATAAGGTTCTTTTCCAAGTAATTATTTTATGCACTAAAATTTAAGAAAAACTGTCCTAGAGCTTTCTGAAATATGGAGGAATAAAAATAATTTTGCTTTGCTCTGTTTTAGTTTATTTTTACATTGAAAAAGCTAAATTCTGGTGGTAATAGTGATGCTACAGAATGAGAATAAAATTATTCACTAACTTACAACATATGTAAGTGATGATGAATGTGTGCATCATAAGAGATTATCAGCATCTTTCTATCCCCAGCGTTTCTTCCAATATATGGCATTGATGCTAAATAGATGTTCCTTAAGTTGAAGACAAAATTCCGAATTGTTTGATGTCTTCTATTTCCTATATTTCATTTAATATACCGTTTTCCTTAAGATTTTTATTTGTTCACATATGTAAAAACACAAAATATCAATTCTGTTTTTCTTATTAAATAGAAATATTAAATAGAATTATTTAAAATATCTTAAAGCTTCTACACTCTGTCCATTAGATTTCTTTACTGAAAACCTTTATATGACAAAATATTTTTCAGCTCCTACATTTTTGCCTTCATTTGGTGGCTCTAGAAGCCAGATGTTCATCTTAGTAAAGTTGACATATTCTCATCTTCTTCCTAACCCAGCACTGCCTTAAAAACTGCCAAGAAGTTTTAAGTGTGGGTGTTTCAGTAAAAAGGAATTCACTGCTGTCCATCAGTTAGAAAATGTTAGGTTTCCTTTTTTAGACTAACAGAACAATAAATGAAAAACAAGTCAAAGCCTTAGAACAGGAAAGATTTATTTTCAGCCTCTTAAAATTAACATAATTAATTAGATTTAAAATAAGACTGCATATATATAAAACCACCAAACTATATATTTTTTGACAGTTTATTTGGCTTTAAGATTTTCTCTGTTGTAACTGTCAATTTGGAAATTTTAATGTAGTGGATCTGTAAGCCACCACTATTGCAGATCCTCAGAATAACACATATTGTAACAAAAATAATGCAGAATGACACTTCTGCCAAATGTATTTATAGAATGAAGCTTATATAACAGAAGACATTCTAGAAGCAGTGTTCATTCTCTAGCTCTGCAGCTTTCTCAGCAGTATTCCTCAATATTATTTTCGGTATAGAGTATTCATATTAAATTAACGGGCTAAAGAAACTTCAATTTATGGGGTCTTATTGGAGCACAAAAGCTAAAACTAGGTTGTGGGAAAAAATATTACTGTTGGGAATATGCAATAGTAGCAGGTTTGATTGCTTTCAAATTGTCCCAGATAACTACATCTTGCTTAATATTGCTACAAATCTATTTCTCCCCCAGGGGAACAGTGGCTTGTAGAGCTGTCATAGCTCAGAAGGGTTGTATTCATGTATTTATGAAGTTATTGCCTCTGTTTTCCAGATGTAACCCAACCAAGTGATTGTCAGGCACACCTGCTGAGCTAGGGTCCTATGATAGTTGCACAAGGATACAGTTTTAAGAAGCATGCATCCCTGAATGGTGTGCCAATGAGATGAAGGCCCAGGGGAAAGGATTTGAAACATTCCTAGGAACTTCTAGTGATACTGATTTCTCACTACTTTTATCCTCCCCCACCTTTCTATGTTTAACATAGAGCTGCTGTCAAATTCATAGGCACAAGTATTAACAAACACTGTCTTGGAAAGTTGCAGGAAGTTACCATGCAACTTCCTAGTCTACACTAGGTCCCTAGTCTACACTTTCAATGTAAAGAAACACTAAATCAGTGAGGAAGACAAACATTAAAAAAAATTAATCCTTTACAGTAAGATACCGTAAATACAATACCAGATACAGTGGGAGGTATAAAGTAAAAAACAGTCTTTTCAACTTGAGGCATAAAGAGAAAGCTTGACCAAGAAGGTGACCCATGGGCTGAGTTTTACAGTGGTCAGGCTTTCAAAAAAATATTGGTACCTTCTAGAAATTGAGGATAAGTGGAAGATATAGGTCTCTTCCCCCATTTTAAAATGAAAACAAGTCATAATCTGAATACTGCCATACATTTATTAGTGTGCAAGTGCAAAGTTAGTCCACAACTTGTTCATTCCTACTCTATTCAACAATTAGCTTTAAGGAAAAGCTACTCCAACAATTAGCTTTTAAGGAAAACTTCACTCCCTAGAAGATGCAACAATATTATAGTGGTAGGATCAGAAAGCCTTCTGGTTTGGTCAGGTGATACTGTCCTCAGTAAAGGGGGTGGCACAGCTAAAGCAAATGCTAGATCTAGTGTGCTATTTGACTGTTGGGCTGCTGGACTTACGTTCATGGAAGGTACAGATACCTGTATCTTTTTTTCTGGGAAACCACCTCTCTTAAATACCACTCATTTTATTCAAAGAAAGATTGTTTTTAACATTACTTAAGCCACTTAACTCACCCTGTGGAACAGAAATAATGGTGGTATTTGAAGTGCATGACATAACCATTTCTGTAGTGTGGAATCCTGATTATGATCTTCAGAAGCTAACTGCCCTGATGTGTGAATTACTGATGACTTTGGTATTCATTAAACATCCATAGGTTGTAAATCAGAGATAATTTACACACATACATAGTTACTGTTTATTATGAAGTATTCTATGCAAATTACAGATGATTCATTATTGGCAGGAGTATGATGTTTTCACTGTATTTTGAGGTTTATACGTTCCTTCCTCAAGAAGTTATTTTTTTCATGGGTATTTTTTATACATGTGTGTATTTTGCTTATTTTGTATACATATTTTAAAATAGCAAGTTGACTTTGTTGCCCCTGGGGTTCCCCAGAACCAGGGTAATGCGTGGGCGTGGAATACTAACAAGGAGAAACAGCTTCCTGTGTAAGAAGAACTCCCATGTTTTTCTTCCAGAGGAGAAAATCGAGAGCTCTTTTGTGGCTGCCATACTTTACATTTACTTTACTCCGCATTTAATGTTTTGTTTTCTGAGTAAAGAAGAGTGACATTAGACGTAGCAAAAACAAAACATATTTTTATTCTTCAGAGCTTTCAATTTTGGAAGAATAAAACTTGAAGATAAAAAAATATTTCATTTGAGGCTTCCTCTAGGAATGGCTTTGAACTAAAGACAAATGTGTGTATTTGAAAGTTTGAAACATTCAACATATATTTTTGTATCTTGGAATACCAAAAAAAACCTCCATGGCTGCTCTCTAGTCATGGTTTTCCTTGCTAGTTTAAGTTTAGAGACACTTTATACAAATGCCCTCTTCTTTAGGTTTCTAATTATTATCAAGTATTTACCTGGAATTTAAATAGAACTTTTCTGTTTCAGGTGACACTACCCATAGCAATTGACTCAACTTACTATCAGTTCTGTGTTTTCGAAATGTATACACTTTAATCTACACATACAAGCTATATTACATCAGAACCACACACACACATATGCACACACACACAGAGCTGACTTAATCATTATGCACTCATTGTAAAATATTTGGAAAATGCAGAAAAGTAAAAGAAAACAGGCATGATCTCCTCATCAAGAGACAGCAAATGCTTGGGATGGCAATTTATTTCCTGCCTGTATTTTCTATATGCATAAATTTTTATTTCAAAATTGAAACAGCATATAAAGTTTTGTATCTTCCATTTCACTTGCTACAAGCATTTTCCTATATCACTAAGTAATCATTGAAGGTGTGAAATTAATTGGCTACATGGCAGTCCATCCTATGGATTTGCCAGGATTTATTTAACCATTTCATTATTTTTTACACTAAGTAGATTTGTTTACAACTTAAGGATGTATATGTGTATACATATACACATGTACAGTCGTGCATCACTTAATAAAGGGGATCATTATGAGAAAAGAATCCTTAGGCCTTTTTGTCATTGTGTAAACATTATATAGCACATGCACACAAACCTAGATGGTATACCTACCATCTAGACCCCCTAGGCTATATGGTATAGCCTATTGCTTTTAGGCCACAAACGTGTACAGCATGTTACTGTAGGCACTTGAAACACAATGGTAAGTACCTGCGCATCTAAACATAGACCTAAACATAGAAACGGTACAGCAAAAATATGATATTATAATCAATGAAAACACTATCATATATGTGGTCCATTATTGACTGTAATATTATTATGTGGCACATAACTATATTTAAATTGAACTTACTAAGGTTTTAAAACAGATTTATATTATTTCATAATACAGTGAAGAGTTTTTGTTTCCTTCCAGATAAAAGTAATGAAAATACTGTCAGAGATCAAGTAATATTGCTATAGTTGACTATTTGCCTTGGAGCCAGGAAAAGCAGCTAGGAATACTCACTTAGACCCATTTTAACATACTAACTTTGTCCTTTCCACATTTGCTTGATGAGGTTTGCAGCACTGAAGAACAGTTTCAATTACTAGACAACCAGAGAGCATGATCAAACCAAGCAAGTTGCCTGTTTCAGGAAAAAGAGGTTTTAAGTAACTGAAGGTTTACCAATTACTGATTCCATAATCTTCTTCTAAAAATATTTTCTGCCCATTATGTAGACTGGTGGTTTTAAATTTGATGAAACTATGAAATACTATGCAATATTTTAATGTGGCACCCTTATAAAATTTCTCAACCTTCCCCCTTCCCAATGTGTTGTTGGATACAAGCAACCTTAAACAGCAACAGTTATCAAGGACAAAAAAGGAAGTAATTTAATTTCTAGAGACAGAGAAAGAAAATATGCCTGTTTCCAATACTATCCTCCTTTTAAATGACTACTTACAAACTTTTAAAATTATTTTCCCCAGTGACATGATTTGGAACTCCAGCAGAAAATAGTTTAAAGAACACTAGTGCAGAAAAAAAAAGGATTATTAACTGCATTGAGCACTTGCCTGATTCCTCTCCTGGACAGATTAACCCCCAAGTGAAATGACTGATTTAATTCTGTCTGTCCTTTCCAACCTAGAACTCAATTTGGATGGCCAAGTTACTAGCTCTGTTTCTAAACAACAGGTTAAGTGGTTTAAAAGTTTTAGGACAGTTGTTTTGTTGTGGTTGCATTTTTGTTTCTGTGTTTATAGCATTTTGGGAAATAGAGTCCAAGGAATATTGTTCTTATAGCTATACTCAGATGTTGCTAGACAGTGTGTGGCCAGAGTTCGAAATTTAATCCGTCCCTGCACCTGATACATAATGACTGATTTTTTAATGTTCTAGATAGGACCCCACTATATAAAGTATTTCATAATATTAGATTGAGATGCTGTTTCAGGATGTCTTCAGGTAAAAGTGATCTAATGATTCGTTTTTACTGTTTTCTAACACCTGAATTTTCTGTGGCTGTGTCTCAGCCAATTAGGAAGTAGATTTAGTGCTTTTTGCTTGAAGCAGTTGCAAGATTATAGCCCCAGGCAAGTTGTGAACATTTTGTCAGTATAGAGACCTTGAAACATTGAAAGGTTCAACATTTCATTTGTTTACACAGTTGAAAATCCTTGGTTTTCTGGCACACAGTGACTAAACTAATAATACCACCTTTTCTGCTTGATGATGTCTTCTGAAACGTTGCTCCAAGATGATCAGAGCCCTTTTGTAGGTCTTGTTATTTGGAATTTATGTATTGCCTTGGGAATATATATCTCCCCAATGCTTTAAAGTTAAACTTCTTTTTAAAAAAATCCATGTTTGTAATTATTTTTAGGGTAGTATACATTTGAAAGGACAAAGGAAAAAAAACAAATGAGTATGGCAGACAGTGCCTCTCGTTCAAACTGGAGTGCTCCTATTCACAAGTCTGAGTGCATGTAATTTACTGCACTTGATCCCTAATTTGCAGGTGTAAGGCCTCCTGCCAGTAATACTGGGAAGATGGGAAGTCTGAGCTTTTCTGTCCAGTGCTCCACACCCAGGGGTTGCATAGTGCTTACAAATGACTTCAGTGGGGGCAGTCAAGACCAACTTGGTCCTATCTCATTGCAGTCAAGGGGTCCTGGCTATTGAAGAGAAGAGGACCTTGTTAAGCCTTGTCTAAAACCATAATATCTGAACAAGAGCCCTCCCCGCAACACACACATGGTACCCACTGGTGTTAGAGAAACATCATTCCCTTCGAGAAAGGATTTGCCCACTCCTCAGCATCGCATTCATTGAAGAGGCTTGTAGCCACGCTTGTCATAGCCAGTGTAGGGATGATAATGTGGATACTATGGAAAAGGAAGCTATGATGGAACAGGGTCCTGGGGCAGCATAATACTGCTCTTAAAGCAGCCAGGGGTTAAATGGGGTGACTCCTTCTATTAATGAAGCTGTCCTTGAGGGTCCAGCAGGCAGGAGCTGAGACTCCTGACCAGACACCAGAGAAGAGCCCTGAGAACAAGAAAGCTGATGGCTGTGCTCTGGCATCACCCACAGATGTGGGACCCCATGCCCTATGGACAGTTTCCAAATTCCTGAAGCTCATGGATCACCATTCTCAATTTATAGACTCCACCAAGTCTCAAGGGAGAAGGACACTTCAGGAGCATTGGGAAGATTTGGTCCATTTTCTACCACATCGGTGTTCCAGAACCACTGTCTCCCCCTTGACTGATGATTAAGGCAAGCGACCAGGCAGCTTTTCGAGGGTTTGGTATGCTGCCAGATTTCCTCCCTACTTTGAGTTAGAGCCTATAGAAAGCCCAGATCCCAGGCTGTGGTATCAAAAGATCATGACTAAGAGTTCTCCTTAATACCGTAGAGGAAGTCTAGGATGGTGGTTAACAGCACTTATTTTGTAACCAAGTGCTGGGTACCTATCCTGGATCTCAAGGTGTTTAACCTTTATGTGTCTCAAGTTACTCATCTGTAAAATGGAGGCTATAAAATTACTTACCTCATAGGGTGTTTATGAGGTGTATACTTTGTAATATGTGTAAAGCTATTAGAATTATACCTGGCATATATTCTGTGTCATGGGAGTCTTACTTGTTGGGTTTTATGTTTATGTTTTTTGATAAATCCTCTTGAGTAACTCTACCCTCATATGTGTAGTTAACATTTAATATACATCAGGCACTAAGTGTGAACATATTCTACCTCATTTAAGCTTCATGGCCAGCCTAAGAGATAGGGAATTTTATTATTCTTGTTTTCAGATAAGGAAATTGAGACCCAGCCAGGTTAAGTAACTTGCCCAAGATCACACAGCTGAAAGTGGCAAAGCTGGGAGTCAGGCAGTTTGGTGGTCCCTGCTCTCAACCACCCTGCTCCAATAAGCTCCATTGCCAAGGTCCTTTTCATTTGTTCCGCAGCCCTGCTTTCTCCTGCTTAGTTGAGGCTTGTTTTTTTCTCATTATGTCTCAAGCTTAATTGATTAGAGGCATCACACTGTACCAAGAAGGCCCTAGGCAGCTCACTCATTTCTCTTACTAACAGCATCAACACCAACATGTGACTTGATCCTGCTCAGTGAGATGCTCATCCGAGCCAGCAGTCTCATAGTGGCTTTCCTGACCTAGTCTCACCCCCAACTTCTAATAATTCTGCTACAAAATCACAAAAATAGCAATGCTTTCTCTGGAGAGACTGGATATTTCCCATCAAAACCTTCCGAAGGGTAATTTTCCCTTGACATTGCCATTGTTTTCTTCCCCCTTTTCCTGTCAACATTTTGGTCCCCTGCCCAGGCGTTGCGCAGGTGAATTCTGGGTATCCCTGATAGACCCTGTGAGTATAGCACAGGCCCACAGAGCAAGTCCTATGTAAATCCCATCGGGGACAAATCAGCTCTGTGGGAGCAATGTTCATGTTAATTACATGGTGATATTGCCAGGCAGACATTCATCTTGCCATAAAGTGACCTGTGCTACACAGGAACCCCAAGTCTTCCTAGAATGTCATAGAAGGTCAGATGTCCCAGAAGCGCTACACCCACCTAATGACCCAGTGCCTTCTGGAAGACCTCTTTGACTGAACACTTGCTTTTCTGTATACATCTCTACCGTAATAATTGCCCAAATAAGAACACAGTACAGTCTTCAATACCTTCCTGCGAAGATGCACATCTGGTCAAAAGGAACATTTGCCGTATTGTGTGTATAAAAATAACTTCAGGAACATCAACTGCCATGAAACACATCAAAAGGATTTTGACAGGGACAAGACAGTGCATGAAATGTAAAGATCTGAATGTCTGTGAAGAAGTGTGACTGGGAGGGGGAAGGTACTTCATTGTTAATTTTAATGTTTCCAGAAAAGTTCATGAAATAAAATACATTTTCACTGATGTTTCCTAATTATAAACAAAGGCTAATTTCTCTTAAACCTTTTAATATATTCACAGAAATGTTTGTAATTTGCTAATGAGTGGCATTATATTGAGGGGCACATTGCACACAAAGGATTGCATTTATGCAGGAATGACCCTGCATAAATGCACATGGCTTCACATTTCTTGTAAGGGAATTAGGTATGAGCACTTCCCTCTCCTGAGTTCTTCACAGAAAACAGTTTGCTATTGCTTTATTTAAGTGCCTGAGATTTTATAGCACTATTAAGTTTATCTTCTAGATCTTAAGAAAGAATTCAACTCTTAAAGTCCCTTTGGGATCAGGAAACCACTAATCGTGACTGTGATATGTATGTGAGTGGGTCTCTTTGTATGAGTGCATGGGGATCGGGGATTCTTCAGTGGCTTAAATCTACTTGGACAAAGATGACCCATGATGAAACCCAACAGTTCAGATAGTCAACCTGTTGGGTTTTTTTCCACCTATGGTGTGCTAAGTCAGTCAGATGAGTGGTTTTTTTTTCCAAGATGTAAGTTGTTTCCCCATCAGAAGATAGAATCAGAAGAAACTGATTCAAATCCAAGGCTAAATTCACTCTTTTGGTTCAGCAGTATTGTCGTATAACATCTATCTTACTTTTAGTTCTCTCTTTTCTTACTGTTTATTTATCACTAACTTTTATTTCTGTTTTCTTTTTCTGTTCATTTTCTTTCCAGTTATCCATGTTAAGTGGTGATCAGAATAGGACAAATGACACTATAGACAGCTTATAATTCTCAACTGAGCCAATAATTTCAACCTTGTCTTCCATCAGAGCTTCTTATGAGAGCTGATCAAAATGTTCAAATTTGATTAATTTACATTTTACTTCCTCTCTTCACCTCTGCATATTATCTAGCAGAATACAAAAATGTTGTGGCCAAAAGACAGCAGAAGAAGGAAGGAGGAGACCTAGATAATCAATTATCTTGGACAGTCAATCCCAAAATAATGAGGAATTAGTTGACTACTAAATTACAAGCTTATATGCAAATGAATGATGGTATAAAGCAGCAGCATGTGTGTTCTCCGTATAAGAGGTCATTCCTTTTATGCCATATGAATGCAAAATGGCATGGAAGTGAATGTAGAAGTTTAAGAGCTGAAGAGACTGGACATAAAATACAAGAAGCAACCAAAAAAGAACAAATACTAGTCTAGGCAGGTAACAAAAATAAGAAAAAAGCACTGGCATTCAAGAAAATAATTTAGAAAAGCAGCGGAAGAAATGTGCTGTGAAAATGAGGATGCATTCAAAAGATCAGACCAGAGGAATATATTAAATTGTGCTATCAGACAAAAAAGTACAAGAACATTTACATGGATTTTAGGAGCACACTCTGTTATTTTCATTAACAAAAATTTAAGGACACTGAATTATGTGCATGTTTCCATTAAGCCATCTCTACCTTGTAAGCAATCAATAAAGTCATTATTACTTTTTAAAAACTCCTTCATTTATTGCATAAATATGTTTTGATTGCCTGCTGTACGTCAAGGTCTGAGCTAGTGCTGGGTAAATACGAACCAACTAGGCAACGTGGGTTTTGAAGAAGCTGATGATCCAGTGGAAGAGAGGAAAGTAAGCAATCACAACGTGTTGCTGTAAGTGCTATGATACTAAAGCTTAAAGCCAGAAAGGAGGGATGTCTACTTCAGCTTGAGAGAAAAGGTTTCCTTCTTGCAATGATGTCTGGAGAAGGAGTATGGAAATTTGTGGGGCCAGAAGTAGTTCATTATGGCTAAAGCATAGCATCAGGAAAGAGTGGGAAGTGAAGAAAGCTGAAGGAAGCTTTTAATGTGAAAATCAGGTCACTCCTCTCTCTACTTAAAACCCTCCAGTAGCTTCCCATGGTGTGCAGAATGGAACTGAAACTGCGTAGTGGCCTGCAGAGCCCTGTGCATCAGCCCCTTCTTAACACTCTAGCCTTATATCAAGTATCAAGGATACTTGACTGTGGTCATTCTTTTTTTTTTTTCTTTCTCTTCTTTTCTCTTCCTTAAACATATCAAGGTCATTCCAGTCCCAGGCTCTTTAAAGTCAGGGTCTTCTTTCTGGATTTCACATGTTTCTGCTTATTATTCTAGATTCAGTCATATGTCATCCCCTCCTGGAGGCCTTCCCCAATCACTCTGGAATTAAAGCAGCATCCCAAGTCGCTCTCTGTGAGGATCTCTTACCTGTTTTAGTTATAGCACCTATTAGTCCTGAAATTCTTAAGTATGTATTTATCTGTTTGTTTCCTACCTTTCTCTATTAACAGTAAGACCTCATGGGCAGGGATTTTGCACACTGGCTTATCGAGAGTTTATTGCTATATTACCAGCATCTGGAACGGTGCTTGGCACATAATAGACAATCAGTAAAATTCTCTTCAATCACTGATAAACAGATTAAGCAGAGGACCAGCTCCAAAAAATGTCTTAAATGCCATGTCAAGGGCTTTGTGACAAAAGCAATGGGTTTAACAAAGTAGGGACATTACCAGGATTGTATGCTTTAGAAAAACTATCCTGGCTGTAGCATGAGGCTTGTATGGGAGCAGGAAGACTAGTTGGAAACTATTGAGATTGTTCCAGCCCTTCTCCTGTGTAGTGCTGACTTGTATCAAAAGAATAACATTGGAAATAGAGGTAGAGATTGAATATGTGTTACATGAGGATTTATTGATAGGCATAAGATAGAGAATGAAGAGTCAAGATGACATCTAGGTATTATTCTTGTATAACTGAGTGTGTGACAGATGTGCACAGGAGATGTGGATTTGCAAGTCATCAGCAAACGGTTTGGTAAAGGACACTGTTATAGATGACGAGCTCAGCCTGAAGAAAGGGTGGAGAGTGACACTAGGAGAGAGTTAACATTAAAATCCTGAGGTCTACAGATCAGTTCAAAATCAATTCTTTAAAAATGAACCAGTTTAAACCCACACTGAAAGTAAATTAAAGTAATTAAAAACCTGATTTGGGAACATCGTTTCTCCCATGTATGAAGTCTCTGGTTCTGTTTGCTTGTTTCGGTTATCAGTCTTTTCCGTTTTGCAAAAACCCAAACGGATTCTTTAGTAGGTAAGGTTTGAGCAGGTCTGTCCCACTCATAAGCAACAACCATATGGCTTAATAGGATAAATAAGTTCTATGACAGACTGAAAGGTCAGTCTGGCATCTTGCAAAATAAATACTAGAACAAGAAAAACAGGAAATGCTGATAGCATTATAATGATTCTAAAGTTAATGCTTCCAGGTAATCATTAATGAAGTCATTTTAAATGCCAAACAAGCAGGACTTTGTTTTTCTCCCCTCACACAGACAGGATCCAGTGGCCCAATTAAACATGAAAATTGCCGTAAGTTTCATCAGAAGCCCTGGGAACCCAAACACCAGGTTCTACCCTTGAATACTTAATTGCCTGAAGTTTCTGATTACAACTGCTCTGAATTCATCAGAATCTCTAATCAGTTATGTTTCTACCTTCTTTACAGACAGGGCAAAAGCAAGATATTAAGCATTTTCTCTTGAAGAAATAAAAAGTTAGGACAAATGTAAATTCTTAGTTTTTATAAAGGAAATCATACAAAAGGGATCAAAAATGGTAAAGTAATGTGATTCCATTTCTTCCCCTAACTCCCACCATGAAAATTTCCTATTTAAAAAAAAAAATGAAAAATGATTTTTTTCTGGGAGCCATATATATATATATATATATATATATTTATTTATTTATTTATATAAATATATATATATATATATAATTTTTTTTTGAGATGGAGTCTCACGTCTCACAAGGTCACCCAGGCTAGAGTGCAGTGGTACAATCTCAGTTTACTGCAACCTCCATCTCCAGGTGGAGGTTGCCTCAGCCTTCTGAGTAGCTGGGATAACAAGCATGCACCTCCACTCCCAGCTAATTTATGTATTTTTAAGTTGAGACGGGGTTTCGCCATGTTGGCCAGGCTAGTCCCGAACTCCTCACCTCAAGTGATGAGCCCACCTCGATCTCCCAACGTGCTGGGATTACGGGCGTGAGCCACCTTGCCTGGCCACATTTATATTGTTTAATAAATTTTTGACAAGTTAAAACCTTTCCAGATTAGAGTCAAATACAGGTTTATTAAGAGCCAGAAATTAGTTGGAAATAGTCTATCTTTAGATTGGATTTCACCAATTAAACTATTTAAATAAATCTCTCCTATGTTATTTGGAAATGTGTAATTTATTCTATTTGTAGATAACTCAATAACCAATACAGTCACAACAAATTCTATTTAATTAAATCATTAGAACTAATAATTACATGGTAAATAAATTATAGCCACATGATACAGAATTTCTGCTGTAACATAATATATGTGGTCCTGAAAACACCCACAATGTACACAAGCACACACTAAAAATAACTGAGTATATTTTAAAAAATCGGATGAGGCACACCACTCAAAACTTACGCAGCTTTGTAACCAGAGCACTAGCAAAAACAGTTTTTAAAAATCTAATGGAAATACTAGCCTATTTTTAAAAAGACATGTTAAATTCTTACTTAATAAATAGATGGATATTATAGTAAATAAGTATTAAAAGCTAAGTGTTTGAGGTTATTGATAAGCTAATCACCCCAATTTGATCATTTCACAATGTAGAGATGTATCTAAACAGACATCGCACTGCACAATTTTTATATGTCAATTAAAAATAAAACAAACTTTAAGATTTCTCAAATGAACGAATGATTTCCATTAGTTATGACCTAGCCATTACTCCATCTGATAGCAACATACCCTAACTATAGGCAAAATACTAAATACTGAATATAGAATCCTAAATATAAAGTGGTTGTGGTAATGTCATATTGAAGAAAAAAATAATTTGAAAACATTGGTGATTCTCTTCAGTCCGTAGTGTGTCCCCCAGTATGATATTTAATGGGCATATCTTGCAAGTCATGATAACTTCTTCAGCCCCTCCACAATTTTTGCAGACTCGGTATCTCATTAGTAATCTTGTCTTCTCTTCTGGGATATAAATATGTCTATAACATTCCTCTTTAAGTATTTAATTTCCTATGATAATGTTTATGGTTAGAAACTTGTATTCGCCATTAGCCTTAGCAATCTGATTTATTATAGGCATAGAATATTTTATGAGGGGAAATGAAAACTGTTCCTCTTATTCTACCTGCTTTTAAGGTGTGTGCTCTTCAAATATACAAGATATCTTTTATCTTGATTTTGCAGTCTATTCTAGAGGTTAAGCTTTTCCTTTCAGATTGCTGAATAAGAATACAGCAGCAGAATGTCTAGGTCAGCAGTATATCTTCATTTTATAAAAGCAAAAATTGAAGTTTGGGTTTCACGTTCAAGCCTGTTACTGGATTAGTATAGTACTCTTCCCTTCATCATGTTGGATCAATACAAGAAACCACGAAGACATTAACTAGTTTTTAATGTTTTTAATAACATCTTGGTTGGCTAGAAGATTAGAAGTAAAAGAATAATAGTAGTGTTTATTTTGACCTTGATGGATTTATGAATAATGCTTTCAGGAGTAATGATACTGCATTTAAACACTAATATTTTCTCCCCAAGTAATTTAGTAACCAAAAAAAAGCTACATGTTATTTTTTCTACCTTGAAGTCATAATTCTCTTTCATTGACATATTCATTCTCCTGCATTTGGATTTTTTATTATAATTAGGTGCTATTTTATGAGTAATTGTTTCAAAATAGATGTTGACTTTTCAGGTTCACAATTTTTTTCTGTAAGACTTGTTGAAATTAATTGTGCCTTATACAGAGAATTCCTAGGATCAGTGAGTTGTTTAAAAACTTGACCATGATATACTGATGTAGAAAATATTATATGTGATTATATTCTTTCATCTATTCACTTTATTTTTGGTTAAATAATGCAAATAGGAATATTTGGCTTTTTTGAGTGGGGGGCTCACATATGCTTGATGACTAAATGAATTAAAAAACTTGAAAATCAGGAACCCCCTTCAGTTTATTGCTAATGCGCCATATGATCGTATGTGTTTATGACATATTGTGAGACTCACTGCGCTCACAAAGGATGGTAAGTGCTTTCTTTGTTCCTCTTTAAGTAGTGATATGGTTGGCATTGTCAGTGGGTGGTCAGAGCGCTCTCATTTGCCAGAAGGTATACTTTGAAGGCGATTTCAGTGTTAGGAGGTAGTTATCCAGTTCTGTTACCTTGCATTCAAGTCAGATTTACATTTCTTTATTATTTTCACTAAATGAAAACAAGACTATATCGCTTCATTTAAGTCTCCTGTGAATTCAAGTCTTTGAGGAAAACCTCATTAATCTGCACCCCATTTGTTCAGAGTGTAATAATTTAGAACAGAGCTGGGCTGAAGTTTACTCTCCTGCTATCTATAAGGAAAGGATTACTAACCCATTAAACAAATTAATAGTGCAAACAAAATTGGAAGAACCAATGATATTAAACACCCTTAGTCACTTTAGACGCACCCATATACCTAAAGACAATCTAAGCTCCATATATAAAATATTCGAAGAGTTTTCTTTAAGGAAGATTTCTGTGCAGCAACAATGATGAGAGTTTAAAATGGCCCTTTTTTGAAATACTTCCCTAGTTTACTGTCACCTTGCTTTAAACAAAGTTACTCCAATTAGTGAGGTTTGGCAATTTATGAAGTTTTTAGGAAGGCAGGCAAATTACGAAGATTTTAGGAAGACTTAGGTGGTTTGTCAGTGTTCTGTAGCAACTGTTAGAAAAGTGTATAAAAGACCTCCCCATCTAGTAGTGTTCAGGTGGGACTTTGATGTCTAACTTCTAGTACAGCCATATATTAAAGATGGAAGCATTTAATTTGTTGTATACGTAATACTCTTTCACAAAGATTTATCCTATTAAAATCTTAAGAACCTGGACCCTAGTACACTACCCACCATAGGGCCTTGCTTGCACAGAATAGGCACTCAATGAATGTTGACTAAGTGAATGAATGAATCAAATTCAGTGTATGCTGGAAAGTGTGTCGTCAGGATAGAAAGTTCTTTTCTTCTCCATGGAATAGAAAGTGCATTTTTTCTCTCTTTAGGGAGCTAAAACAAAGGAAATTTCATAACCAGCTTATTAAAATTTTGTTTGTTCTATCGCTTGACTCCATTTTCCTTACCCGACTCTCAATAACCTCACAAGATTGCTGATTTCTTTTTCTCAGAATGTTATCCCAAAGAAGGAAAGAAACCCAATGTGGATTTCATCATTTTCCTCCTCCTCCTTTGCTGAACTGTGATCACACACTAAAAGCTCCATCCTGTGCTGATGTTTGAGAATCTGTTACCATGGAGCTATTCCCCAGCTCAAAGGATGGTTTTATTGCGTATAGTGTTACAGGAAAAGAGAATGGTTAAAATTAAACTTAAAAAAATCCTGATTAATAATAATAGAAACGAGAAAAATGCTTTCAAAATCAGATGCAGGGCGGAGTGTATTTTTATGGTTGCCCTTGCTCTTGCTCTCCAAACATTTTCTGTTATTTTTTTGCTTTCTGTTTTTGGGAATTGTATTGCTTATAAAAGACTCTGCTGTCCACTAGCTTCTGGGCATGTGTCCAAACTACAAGTGGACATTAACTCAATTCAGCAGATAAGATTTCCTTAGAGACCTCCGTAGGATTTCACTAGTCCATTCCTAGCAGCCTGTCTCTGACCTCTGCCCTCCCAGACAAAGCTACTTAAAGAAAAAATAATAAGATTTGGTGCTTGTGAGGAGGTCAAGAAGGATACAAAAGAGTGAAGGATAAAGGCAAGATTTTGAAGCAAAGGTGACTTGGAGAATGGTACCGAGGCAGGCCTAGAAGGGAGTTGATATTCAGGCGATGTGAAAAGCTCTTCGAATGAACATCTTCATTGTCTCCAGGGTGTGCCACTTTGCAGCCAGTGATGGTCTCACCGTGAAGGCCATAACCTTGTTTTCTTATATAGATTGATTGATTCGGATTTATAGTTTTTGTGGACTCACAATTTTAGAAATTTAAAATTTTGTAGTTATAACTGAAGTATTTTATACCTTTTTGAGCACTCTGAAGCACCTTGCCGATTGAAAAAAAAAAAAAAAAAAAAGGGATACATTTACCAGCAGTCTCTTCCCCAGATAAAAACTCTGAGAAGTTATTTTATATAACTTTTAGGAGAAATAAAATTTAGAAATACATTAGAAGGCAAATGTAATAAGTTGCAATTAAATTCCTTAAAATAGCTGTTAAGATATTTGCCGAGTTCCATGATTCTTCGGAAAGGAAAGGATGATGGCTGTTAGAATTCAAAACATTATCTACTTTTAGGAACTCAGTCTAGGTAGAAGCTAGGAGTGGGCCAGGGGCAGAGTTATGGACCCATGTTGACCAGGGAGCTATGTTGTCAGTGCTCAGCTTTGGTACAAACAGAACATTTAAGGTATGTTACATAGAACTGACAATTGTCATAATGGCACTAGAGGTCAGAAGTTAGAGAAATGAATAAGCTGTGATTTATACTCAGCCTGGAATAGAGGTTAAGAGCTGGGGCTTCCAATTAACAGCTAAGTGTTTGTTTAAACTCTTTAAGCCTTAGGTTCCTCATCTGTGAAACTGGATTTGTAATCATGTTTGCTTCACAAGATAGTTGTAAGGATTACATTAGACAATATATGTCAATGAGCTTAGCCATTACACATGGTAAGTTCCCAGGCTACAGTAAGCATCTGATAAGTATAAATGGTTATTTTTATAAAAATTTAAAATCTTCTGAAAGGCATTTGATGGATGCATATCTACTTCAATTTTATGGCAGTATGAATCCTTCCTGTAGAATATGGTGACTTTTGGAGATCATTAGCTTCCTAGAACTTTCCAAGAACACTTCAGCATCGTATTCTTGATTTCTTACAACCAGCCTAAATGGAGATGGGTCTAATTCCACCCTAGTACTAAAGCTGAATCTAGGTTGAAGAGTTCAAGGTTCTTCTGTCATGGAAAAGACATCATTGATCATTAGAAAGCTTTATTTGCTAAATAGCAGGGTTCGATGTAAGGTAGATAAAGAGGAATGGCTATATTTTTGTTTTTTGCCATCCCCATCCTCAAGAAGTCATTATTTCTTATTAAGCAGTTCATTGTTTTTCTGCTGGAGTGCTCAGATTCCACAGACTGAGAAATCACTTAGTCCTTTTCGGGAATCCCATGATGTTAGAGATATATGCTGATATCAAAAGTTTAAAATCTGACTGGCTGAAAGGTGGACTAACTTTGAATCTCAGCCCTCCATAGGAAGAACGACTCTGATGTACCAACAGCTCTCATTCTTCCTTACTTATCAGCAAGCCCTGTCTCTGGTAGCAAATGATTTTAAAATTCGCCAGTTTTCCCCGATATTGCTGCATTGCAATGTTTATTTTCTCTATTCTCCATCCCAGTAGACCCACTTATGTCACTTATATATCTGGTTTGACTTCTCTGGCTCCTGTGGCTTATTGGGCCATAATTTCCTCTAGGGCCTGTGTGATCCTTTTGAGGAGCCTATTGTCATGAGCCTATCTGGTGCTCTACACTTGTAGTAAGAAATAGGTGTTTAGTCAGAGCTGTTAACAATAGTCAGCAAACCATTTGAGATATTCCAGGTATTGAAGTGCTATGAGAGACTTTGTAATAAATATATTGTAGAACAGAAAGAAAGCACAGACCAAAAATATTCAATTTTGTGATATGTTCGAAGGAAAACGTAACCAACACTTTGCTCCCTTTCAGTATGGATTGGTGTCTTCTAGGCACTTCATTTCTTCCCAGCAGTTGCCCTCCTGGGAATTGGGGACAACAAAAACTCTTTTATATAAGCTGAAAGCAGTGAGTAATAGACCACTTCTTAGTTGTTGGTATGGTCATTTCATTTCTGACCTTTAATTTACCTACACAAACAACTGATAATGGAAAACATCAGCTTCAGAACCCTTCACAGTTTCAGAACAGTTTCATCTATTGCTGAATTATTGTAGTTTCCTGAATACTCTACAGATTATCTCTATTAGAAAAGAAGTTTCCAATTTAAACTTAATGTGAAGGGTAGTCCAATATTGGATGTAAACAACTTCTCTAAGGCAGATGCAGATAAACACTAATAGAAAGGGAATGATACTATCTTAGTCCTAGACGTGGAGAATTAAGACTGAATTCTGAAGGTGGCACAAAAGCAAGTGAATTCTCAACCCAAGGCTGATAAGTAGATAATAATTAGAAAAATAAAACGGTTTTCTTTTGTGATGACAAAGCACAGATGTCTTCACTTGATTTCATATTAAATGGAAGGCTTAAATGCCATTGTAGGGGGAAAAGGAAGCTTTTTTCTCCCCTCAGAAAGTGCTGAAGCAGATTGTCTGTTAAAAAGCTTAATAGAGAACTGAAAGACAGAGACCTCACAGCAGGGGAAAAAAGAGTAACTGGGTTGGGAAAGAATGAATCTAATAATAATAAGCAACTTTGCTTCTGCCAGGAAGTTCAATTCTGAAAATTCACACAACATAAATTCAATTCATTTGTATCCTCTCTTATTTGAAATTATTGAAGCTATGACTTCAGTAGTTCATTGACATGAAGATTCCCCTAGAAATAAACGTTGAACAAGGGCATGTATATACTTTCTTAAGGAACGTCTGTCTGCATATACATGTTACCAAGTAAGGAAATAAAACAGCTCCAAAATCTGTTTTTAATATTAAAGCCTATCAAGAATATGTTCCCTGACGCTTTTTACCATAATCCTTTTTGAAAATAGGGCCTGTTTATAAAATACTTAGAATTAATAAGAATATGCAACATGAACCCCATTTTCTCGTGAACACGTACACAAACCTTCTGCCTTCGTATCCATTGACTCCATTTCTTTCCTCGTATATCATGCTATTTTATTTGACCAGCCTCCTTTCTGAAATTTATATTTAAATTCATTCATTCAGCACGTATTTATCTCATATCTACTCTGTGCGAGTCACTGAGGACTCAGAGGAAGGTAAGATAAGGTGCTCATAGTCTGGAAGAGATAGAAATGTAAACAGATCATTACAAGGCAGTCTGTTCAGTGTCATAGCACAGGTAGGAACAGAGTACAATAGGAAGAAAAGGAGATGTTCTCCCTGGGGATGACTCAGGAATGTCTTCCAGTGGCAGTGACATTTGAGCTGTGTCTCCAAGGATGATGAATCTGTGGTCAAGCATCACATGCAAGATTCTCATGGAAATAATGGCAACTAGAATACTAAATGTGCTGTTCATATAAAACAGTTTTCTCAGAAATGAAAATTATAGTGAGTATTAAGTCATGGAGAGTAAATACCTTTCATCTGGAGGAAATTTAAGGTTAACAAAATCGGGATAACAGACTGTGAAAAGATCTCCACTGGCTATTGCTAGACCTCTCCATCTATAAGCACTTTTCACTTTTTATCGCTGTGAAGTTCTGTAGCAGCAAGCATCAGAGAGATCTGGTGCCTGGGAAGGTTTACTTACGTAACTCATTAATTTTCCAGGCACTGCAAGGACCAGTAGTTACTCTGTTTTATAATTAAAGGCAAACTAAGTCTTACAAAGGTTGGATGTTTTGTCTGGGGTCTTGGAGCCCATCAGTGACACAACAGTGAGTCAAACTCCAAGATCTTGGTTATATACGAACGCCCTAACTGCTCACAAAGTGTTTGAAGGTTGTATTGTAGGAAGACTGAAAGTCAGTATTGATTGATTAATATCTACTAAATAGCTCAATGTCACATGCCGAGACCTCTTCTTGCTCATAGCTAGGGCTGTGCTCTACTTATTTACTAGACTCCTCTCTTTCACCTACAAGGACATGGCTTTAGCAATTCTTATGCTCTTTCCTGAATCATCAATATTATCCTTTCTGTAAAATCTTTCCTAGTGCATACTAACCTGCTGTTTTTTATTCCATATATATTTTTTAAATCTCTTTCTCTCTGCTTCTCCCTCCAATGACTTCCAGTATTTCTCTCCTTTTCTTCACTGCGAAACTCCTTCAAAAAGTTGTCTCTACTCACAGTCGGTGTTTTCTCTCCTCCCATTCTCGTAAGTCCACTCCAGTCAGATTTTTTACCCACACCACTGTAGAGAAACCAGTCTTTTCAAAGTCAATAATGACTCTGAAATGCTAACTTCACTGATCCATTCTTCATCCTCATCTTATTTGACCTTCAGCCACATTGACACAGTAACTCCATCTTTCCTTCCTCCTTGAAACATTTTCTTCCCTAACTCCTAGGGAAGCATCTTCTTCTAGTTTTCTTCCTATCTTATATTTACTTGGTGATTAGTAGACATTTTAAGCTTTTAGTGGGTGAAACTGAACTCATTTACTACATCACTCCTACTTCTACCCCAGAATCCCCAGTCCCCCTTCTTTCTACCACCATCCCCTTGGCTGTTTCCAGTGCCTGAAATTCTTTTCCTCCAAACAGCTGCAGAGATTTCCCCCTCCCCACATTCAGGAATTTACTCAAGTGCTGCCTCTTTAATGAGGCTTTTTCCATCAGAGTGCTGGCAAAACAGATGGCATACTCGAAGTAGAAAAATTTAAGAAAGATTTAACAAAGGTATGGGCAGGGAGCAAAGGGAGTCCAGGAAGGATATGCATATGCCAGGCCTGTTAAGCAAAGCTGTTACCACTGCTGGGTCTTAGATGGACAAGGGCTTGGAGCAGTTATAGAACCCAGTACATGAGATATGGGTAGACAGGCCCCCCCTTGAGAAAAGGAGTGACCTTTTGGACTTGAACTGGGGATCCTCATTATTTGTAACAAATCAGAAGCCAGAAGGCAGAGGATCCCACGAATATAATCCACATAGCCTCCTGGGACAAAGAGTTCAAGAGAAAGGTGGAGAGCGTATCTTTTGAGCCAAATAAAAGATATTACATACAGGCCTCCCTCGCCCACCATATTTAAAATTACAGCCAGAATCAACTGCATCATTTGAGGAGTCCAGTGCAAAACAAACATGCAGAATCACTTGTTAAAACATTATTGAGCTCTAGATGACGTTGATGAGTATTAAACCAAACATGAAGCCCTTCTGAACGTAGGCCCTGTGTGACTGCCTAGGTCGCACACCCGTGAAGCCAGGCCTGATTTCACCCCTTGCCTCCAACACTGGATTCCCCCACTATGCGTCTTCCCGATTTTATGTTTCTCCATTACACCTATTTCAATCTAACTAACGTGCTTTAGCATTATATTTATTTATTTGGTTTGTTGTTTCTCTGCCCCATTTGAATTTAAGCTCCCCAGGGAAGAAATTTTAGTATCTTTCATTACATGCCTATGTAATGCCTTACTCAAACACTCCCTGGCACATAGTAAATGCAATAAATATGTATGAATACATACAAATAAAATGTATAAGCCATTCTCTTAGAATATGGAAGAAGAAAGGCTGCAGGAAGAGATCAAACCCTTACTGATTGGGTTCCCTCTCCACAGCCTGACCTCTTCTCTTCATTAGCCATAACTGAAAGCTAAGTGCAAGCCAATATCTTTCATTGGAAAGGATGATTTTTAAAACTCTCAGTATTTAAGATCATCTGTCTTAACAATTTTCTATATAAAGGCAGTAATCAAAACAAGTCCTGTAACTTAAATTAACAGTTGGCATGTAGAGTAGAAATGTATGCATGAATAAAATTTTAAAGTTTTATAAGGTTTATTTCCCTGACATGAACCTACCTAATATTCTTTGTGGCCTGCCCATTCCAGAATCAGTCATTCTCAGAGTTCAGTGCTTGGCCTACTTCTTTCCTGACTATGCAGACTCTGCAGTGTACTCTAGCCATGGGTTCAAAATAACATTTTAAGCAGCTGAGGCACAAACACTATTTCCATCCTATATCTTCCATCTGGGCTTCAAAATATATATGCTACATTCCACTGCCTACTACATGTTATCACTTGTAAATATAGGGATATAGAGCTTACTCAGAATGGATGTAACTGCATTTCCTTCTCCTACTCCAGCCACTAGCCTGCTGTTTCTGCTTTTTCTCTGAGGACAGCTTCTTTATTCTCCATGATCCAGGACAGAACCTGGGCATCACTGGTGGCTTCTCTTGTTTCTTATCCACCGTCTAATTAATCAGAACCACCTATTTGTTTTCCACCCCCTAAATATGTGTCATGTCTGCACCTTCCTTCTTATCTCCACATCTACTGTCTGAATTCATGTGTTCATCATTTCTAGTCTAGATTTTGACAGTGGTCCCCTCAGTAGTCTTCTTGCCTTTAACCGTGCTGTGAAGTCTGTCATCCACAAAGCTGCTAATAAGGTCATCGCAAATCTTACCACATCTTTTTTGTGTAAAGTTTGTTAAATGGCTCCTCATCATCTATAGCATGAATGAGCTCCTTTAAAATGGCATGTGGAAGACTTCAAGGTATTCTTTCCTCCTGTGTCTTCTCTATTCTTGCTCCAGAAATACCAAACTACAGTATTAGTGCTTATTCAACCAAATCTTCTGGGTGGCCTCTAATTCCTCCAGGCCGTAGCACCTCCTGTTGTTTCCTACGGCATCTACCAGGTATGTTTTTTGCAGTCTTATCAACCCAGCTAACTGCCGCTTCTCTTCTAAGACCCATTTCCTTCTTCTCAGTTCCACTACACCTTTTAACAACTTCACTATAGCCCTACATAGAACATTGTAATGATCTGTGTAAATAACTTTCACACCACTATACTCTAAAGCTGATGCAGAGTAAAGACACTTTTTCAGTCTCTGTATCCCTATGCTTTGTACAGTGCTCAACACATAGTAGGTGCTCTATAAGTATGTGATGCTATATTTAGATTTTGGCTATCTCATAATATGCATATCTGTGTAAAAACTTAAACTACAGGGGTAGAACTACATAACCACAATTGTGAATAAGTACGTAAGTTTTTAAAAGTCTTTTAAACAGTATTTTAAATGACCAGTCTTTTAACTTTTCTCTGATTTGTCTAGAAATTACTAAAGGCAACTAGTTGTGTTTTTCTAATGATTGTGAAAAAAGTTACTTTTAAATAAAAAAACTAGTAGTTTGTAATTGTTATATTTATTTAAAAGCTTTAGAAAGAAAATGAAATGTACCTAAATGAATATATACAAACGTGCAGTAAACATATTTATGAACAAAATATTTTAAGAGTTTCTTTAAAAACTATAGTTTTATGGTCTAAACTGAGGATTAACCATATGTAATTAAAAGTTAATATTTTACACACATAGCTTATGTTGCAAATATTGTTATTTATGCCTTAATCCATTGTCTGTGTCATTCTGCATCAAATAATAACCTTTTCAGTTCAAATATGTACTAATTGGAGTATGTGTTATCAGAGCCTGATGGTCAGATTAAAATTTGTCATTTGAATTTAATTTCAAATTTAATATTTGAAAAAAATAGAATGTGCTATCACCCTACTATATTCCCTGGTTCTCTCAGGGCCACATTAAGAGGATAATGTTCTTGTTGGAGGACTACATAGGGCAATAAACAGTTTTGTGGGTGATTAAACAGTGAAGTAAAACTGAATCTTCCAATTACGAGCAAAAGGCTCTTACTGCAAATATGCTACGGTACCGTGAAAATTTTCCTTTGTATATTAGTTTTTCTAACATTCTTTTATGAGTTTGATTATAATTAGATTTATACTAAGCAGTAAGCAGATATGTATCTGCTTACTTAAAAATTGTAACAAGAATTTCAAAAATTCAGAATCCAAGTTAATATCACCAGACCCAAAAATAACTTTTCATTTTCTATAAACTATTTCTGTACCCATAGAAAAGCAGGAAGAAGAGAAGAGAGGACTGACATTTAATCCAGAACAGATATGCCTTTAGGTAGAGATAGCTGCTGAGTAAAGCTGACAGATTTCTACAAAAAGTACAGTTCATAGTTAGAAAAACTGTACTCTACTTCTACAGGCTATTAAATCTGGACTTTCTGAACAAGGGCCATTAGCTAACCCTGGTTGTCTATGAAATAAGGTATTATTCATCTTGTTGTAGCATCTGTATCCACTGATTATATTAATTAGGACATCATTATTTTTACAATAGCAGTAAAACATAGAAAAAGAGCTGGCAAACTATTAGTTTACTTTTTCCTCCTCTGGAACTATGACATGAATGTTGATATATTTTACCTTTTGACCCCATTTTTAAGGACAGCCTCTCAAAATAGATAGAGTATTTGATGGAAATGTATAATCTTGAAAAGAGGATAGGAAAAATGATAGTTGAAGAATTTCTCTGATAGTGAAATAAATGTGATGATGGTTTCAAACTATGGAGATTTTGTAGAAAGAAACTTAAGACCTGTTCACAGGGATGCTTAGATGGTACCCCAAAACCTTTATGCCAAGAAGTCAAGATAGCTGGGCCCCCATTTGTCCAATTTTTATTGCAAAAGTGACTCCTGAACAAAGAATAAGTTAATTATAGTGGTGTTTAGACACAATTTTCCTCCACTGTCTATATTCCTTCCCTATTTTGTCTTTCTTCCTCTTCTGCTAAGCGCACACACTCACACACACACACACATGCACACACACATTCTCACGCACACATACGTACGTTTTTACAGACACACACACACACACTTTCAAATGAAAGCCTCTAACCTTTTTGGCCATTTCTCTTTGGCTGCCTTCTTTTGAAAAGTCAGACATGATGTACTATCATGTGTTCTTGGTATCTACCAATATAAATGTCCATTTAAGGGCTTCAAGTAATGAATACATTTATTATTCCTGTGTGTGGCTGTTAGAAAATTGAGGTATCGTGATATTGCTCTAATAGTTTAGAATTCAACATTTCATTGAAATGTGAGCTTCTTTATATACAAATCCTATATAACATTATGTGGGATTTTGGTCATAAAAGTTAAATGTCAGAAGGCATTATGCCAATTTTCAGGGATCTGTAATGAAAATAAACCTGGTCTCCGCTTCTTGGCTATGAATTAACAAGTGAAAAGAAGTATTCTGATCAAAGGAAGCCACATGGGTCACCCATACTTTCCTCTATTCCCTTTTCTAATATCTAAGAGTATGTGAGTAGAGTCTTCTATTTAAGTAGGTAGTGTGAAAGCAAATTGGACTAACTACACTATTTGTGGTAGAAGGATTCAAGGTGATTTAAAAACTAATTGTTGATTTATAAAAAAGCTATGGAGTTTGGAAATATTTGCAGTGATTTCTTTCGCTCTCCTTACCTTCTGCTCCTCCAGCATCAGCCAAGCATTTCCCATAGAGCATAACTGCTACAAAGGAAAAGCTTGTACTGCATATTCCATTATGAGTTAAAGCAACTTCAGGGAAACCGTAATAAACAAGCATTAATGTGGTGACCTGTGAGATCCTGTCCTTTAAAAGACTTAGCAATCTGGTTAACCTCTTTCTGTATTTACTTCCTCATTAGTAAAATGAAAGGCCTTATTTATTTGTTCCCTCAAATCTGTTCCAGCTATTTCCCACTGATGATCAAGATGTATTGTCAACCCAACCTCTTCTTTTAGGCAAGCTGTTTCCTCTTCTCTTCTCTACATCCCTTCATAGTCTGGGGATTTCTTCTTTGATTGGCTGAAAGTGGGCCTGACTGCCTTTACCAGTTTGTCCCTGAAGCACTAGGGAGATGGGTATCAGAGAATCTTCATGATGTCAGAACAATCCTACTGCCATAGTAATGGAGGGCCACAGAATCCAAAGACCCTGGAATACTGGACTTGAAAACAATAGAGTGAGCGACCCAGTCACTTTGTATTGTTTAATATAATCAAAACCAAGATTTTAAAATACAACAAATAAAAACATTAGCTATATAAATGTGTATAGGTAAATATAGTGATAATTATAGTGTCTCATAATGTAGGACACAGACATATTTTTAAAAAACAAAACTAAAAATACTATGATCATTGGTTAGACAGTTGAAAATCAAGACAATAAAGGCATCAAAACATACTTTTAAATGTTTTTCTACAGTAATGGCCAATTATGCATCCTAAGAAATCTATTGTAATTACCGTCAGTAGTAAGAGTGAAACGGAAGACATTGTATGTCCTGTATAATGCTTTGTCGCTGACCATTTCTATAGCACTAAACCTCAAAATCCATCCCATGAGCTATTTTCTTCATGCCTATTTCTAAAAGCCTAAATTAAAACTCTATATTCAGCAGTGGTTCTCAAACTTGGACATACATGTAAGTATCACAGGGGGTTTTTCCTAAAAGTGCCATTTATGAGGCCCTAACCCTAGAGATACTGATATAGAAAATCTTATTGTGGGATTTAGGATCAGCAATTTCAATAATCTTTCCCATCAAGGGGGATGAGCATTTTGTGGGTTCTAAATTCTAGAACCACTTGGAAGTTAAAGGTTTTTGGATGCATGTGATCATATAAGGTCATAATCCATGTATTTCTTTCATTTTATTTAAAAGTATTATTAGTTACTTTTTAAATCTTATGACATTTAATATGAATGAATATAAAATATTTTAATGTTACACAACATCACAAAGCCACTAATTTAAAAGTGCTTATTTTCATTCATAACATGCAATCTAGCTTTAAACAAACCTGTCTTTAGTTCATTAAGTATTAAAATTTCCTGGTTACTAAATTCCTGTGTTACAGCTGTGAGGCAGCTACCTTCCTTTCCTTATTACAGTTTATTATGTTACAGCTCGATCTTGTTTCAGTGTTCCAAAGAAAATTTCCTGGAGCACTGACTGGTTATCAGGGTTATTCTTTTTTCTCTCTAGTGCTCTTGCTTTTGTTTTGTATGAATGTTTCATCTTAGTTCCTCAAGGCCTCTTAGAGTTGCTTGAATGTTGGCTTTCTAAAAGATTGTTTGTAAAAGGCTTAGAAAAATCAGTCAAAATGTCTAGACAATGAAAAAACAGGAAACAGGAGGTTAGCCAAATATTAAGTATGTTTCTAAGCGGTATTATCGTGATATTTTCCTTTTTAAAATTTTTTTCCTCTTCTAACCATCCATCATATATAATGGAATTTGTTTTGTAAATACCAATGCGCTGTCTTTCCATAATGAGTCTCTTCTAAAGATGTCTGTGTCTTACACATGGTTTTGTTTTCCAGTCTCTTAGTGAGGGACAAAGTGGAAATATTCTGAATGTTGTTTTCCCATTATGTTCTCAAGAGAGTATTGTTCAAGGAAGATCCTAAAGTATTAAAAAGAAACAAGACATTCTACTGAAAAGGTTTATCTTCTTCTCACTCTGAAAACATTCTTAAATGTGAAATTGCTTTTATCATTTCCGTTTCGTAGACCAACAAAGTAGTAGTTGGTCTATGATTTCTGACACATGTTTATTAAAATTTTGATATTTTGTTCATCATGGATTTTCTGCTTAATTTTTATTTTTAAAATATTTTATAAAAAATAATGTTTATTTCGATGACTGAGGAAATTTGTGTGTGTGTGCCTCCTTAAATTTGGTGCCCAAAGTAAACACCTCACTAGTTTTGCCCTAGTCCTGGCCTTGTTCCCTAATATTAATATGGCTTGTGTAGAGAAAGCACAGTATTTGGGAAGCATTAACAGTAATCTCAGCAACCTACAGTGTCTAATATGGGACAGGTTCTGATTAAATAGATTACAATTTTGTCAGCATTTAATTGTTTTCAGTTTTTCTTATTTATCTTGATTTTCCAGAGTGAGTCACCATAATTGCTATCCATCTATTTATTATTTTCTTGGTCTTCATGTTCCTTTTCATTGCTTTGAAATAAGGAGTAAAAGCATTTAGTGTAAACTATATAGAGATAAATGCAAACAGTTTTATTCAAATACACTCTTTGCTTCTATTTACAAAATAATCCAAGAATATCTCAATAGATATTCAGGGTTTTCCCAAAGTTGTCTGTTTTTCCAAGGGTTTCAATGCTTCTCAGAATTATTCTTTTAGAATTTGCCCTTGAACAATCCCTTTACGGAAGTGAAATAAGCAGAATGCTGAGTCTTTCTATAATGCAGCGACCTTGCTTTGTATTGACAAAAAAACTCTTACAGCTGGTTCTATGTACTGTGTGTATTGATGTGTTTCTGAAGGCCCAGATCAGTGAGTAGAAGCTGTAACTGTGCACTCTCTTTGTAGAAGTTTTAAATATGCCTTTAGACCACAGAGATTTTTAGCTGTATCATTTCAAATTGAATTTACACTGGAAACTTAAACCAGGTAATCCTTACAGTGTTTGTCTATTGAAAAGTTTTTATTTTAGTGACATATTTATGCTGTTAAGAGTTTATTACTGGCAGCTCGTCTAAGTAAAATCATTACTTTCAGGGAGCTAAATGTTAGCTGCAAAAGGTTTGCTCTAATCTAAAGTTTAACATAATGGCAACTTTATTTTTAAAGTTTAAATAAATAGCACGTCTTTATTAACTTTCATTTAATATCTGAGAGTTATATCTAAGTGATATCAATGTTAACTCAGCAAATTCAAATGCATGATTTAATAATGCATTGTTATTCTGATGTGAATAATTACTATCTAAATTATAGTTTAGACATCCTGCCACATGAAGTCAAAATGACTGTCTGAATTTCCTTCAAACTACCCTTTCTCAGACATAGACTACATAGTTCTGCATTGCCCAACACTAGACTTATAGAGCAATTTAACACATTTTTTATATTTTGAGAACCTGCATAAATATATTTTCTGTCAAAATGACTTTGAGTAAGGTTTTCAGTAGCACTGATCTAATTATATGAATGTTACATATATTTATGCTAGGAAATTTGGAAAATACAGAAAACATTAAAGAACATAATAAAAATCACCACTAATGTATCTCCCTAGATGGCATTAAAATTCAGGGCTTTTTAAAAATTTATCAGTGTAATTAATATACATAGGAATGTGTATGTGTGTGGAAGAGAGAGGGAGATTTGTAAGGGGATATGTGACTTAATTTGTTATGTTGCTTCCTCCATTTAATGTTGGCCATTTGATGATGTCATCAAATAGTCTTTGAAAGTATATGTATACATAATTTTATTTATTTATTTTTTTTTGAGACAGAGTTTTGCTCTTGTCACGCAGGCTGGAGTGCAGTGGCGCAGTCTCGGCTCACTGCAATCTCTGCCTCCTGGGTTCAAGCAACTCTTCTGCCTCAGCCTCCCAAGTAACTGGGATTACAGGCTCTTGTCATCATGCCTGGCTAATTTTTTGTATTTTTAGTAGAGATGGGGTTTCACCATGTTGGGCAGGCTGCCCTTGGACTCCTGACCTCAGGTAATCCTTGGCCTCCCAAAGTGCTGGGATTACAGGCATGAACCACGGCACCCAGCCAAAAGTATACTTTTTAATAGTTGCATCATGTTTCATTGCATCACTACATTATAATTTATTTAACAATTTTTGCCTATTTCTGATATAGAAGGTGTTTCTGATTATAAAACTGTATTATTATAAATTACCTATAATGAATATCTTTGGAATATCTTTAGTTATAAAATTTTCATCATATCTCAGATTCTTTCCTTAGGCTTTTAGAAGTCTATGAAGTTTGCTTATGATACATAAACATTTTTAAGGCTTTCATATATATTACTGCCATTGTGTTTTTCAGAAATGTTGCTATAAACACATTTTTAGAAAAAAGTTGCCATTTGAAGTAAATATACAAAAATAACCTCAAAGTCTTCATGTAATTAATACTTATTAATTTGTATTGTCACTCTGTTTTTCATGTTTTTATTTTATAATACCGTTGTTCTTACATGCTAATGTTGTATTTCTTGAGGCTACATTAAGTGTCTAGCCTTGCCATTACTCAAAATTAGTCCAGCTTTCTGAGTGGTAACCTGTCTCAGTGAAGGTAGACTTTTCCTCAAAAGACTAGGGAATAGCTCATACCCCTAAGACTTTCTAGATCCTATGATTATTTTCTTGCCAATTTGAAAAAATAGAATCTAAATGTTTATACTGATTGCCTCCTGGAGCAGCAGTCTCCAAATTGATTTATATGTTACAATCCACTGAGATTGGAAAGATAATATAAACATTTCATTTATGTTTAATTTTAATTTTTATTCTTTAACACTGTTTCATATTTTATGATTTCTATAAAATAATAGCATAATAGAGAATGTCTATAATTTATAAATAAATATATTGAGATTACATGCCGTCTTAATTCATTCTGCCTTCTGCAAAAAAATACCTTATACTAGGTAATTCATAAACAATATAAATTTGTTGCTTAAAATTCTAGTCTGGCAAGTCCACGATCAAGGCACTACAACAATTCAGTATCTGATTAGGTCTTGCTGTCTGATCCAAAGATCGTGCCTTCTTGTGGTGTCCCCTTGTGGCAAAATGGCAAAAAAGGACAAATAAACTCCCTTAGACCTTTGATAAGGGCACTAATCCCATTAATAAGGGTTCTGCCCTCCTGACCTAATTACCTCCTAAAGGCCCACCTCTTACTACTATCACACTGGAAATTATTCTTCAATATGAATTTTTTATTCATTAATTCATTTGTATTTTATTTTATTGATTTTTAATTTTTTTATTTCAATAGGTTTTTGGAGAACAGGTAGTGTCAAAATATAAGTGAGAACATACAATGTTTGGTTTTCCATTCCTGAGTTACTTTACTTAGAATAATAGTCTCTAATTTTATCCAGATTGCTGCGAATGCCATTATTTCATTCCTTTTTATGGCTAAGTCATATTTCATGGTGTGTACACGTATGTATATATCACATTTTCTTTATCCATTCCATTCGTTGATTGATGGTCATCTGTGCTGGTTCCATATTTTTGCAACTGCAAATTTTGCTGCTATAAACATGCATGTGCCTATGTCTTTTTCATATAATGACTTCTTTTTCTCTGGGTAGATACCTGGTAGTGGGATTGCTGGATCAAAGAGTATATCTACTTTTAGTTCTTTAAGGAATCACCACACTATTTTCCATAGTGGTTGTACTAGTTTACATTCCCATCAACAGTGTAAAAGTGTTCCCTTTTCACAGCATTCATGCCAACATCTATTATTTTTTGATTTTTAAAATTATGGCCATTCTTGCAGGAGTGAGGTGGTATTGCACTGTGGTTTTGATTTGCATTTCTCTGATAATTAGTGTCAATAGGATTAGCACCTATGCTTCTTTGAATGTCTGGTACAGTTCCGCTGTGAATCCATCTGGGTCTGGACTTTTCTTGTTGGCAGTTTTTTTTTTATTACCATTTCAGTCTCACTACTTATTATTGGTCTGTTCATATTCTTTGCCTTCCTAGTTTAATCTAGAAGGGTTGAATACTGCCAGAAATTTACCTGTCTCCTCTAGTTTCTAGTTCATGCACATAAAGGTGTTCATATAGTAGCCTTGAATAATCTTCTGGATTTCCTGGCACCAGTTGTAATATCTTCAATGTTGTTTCTAATTGGGCTTATTTGAATCTCTGTCTTCTTGGTTAATCTTGCTAATGGTCTATCAATTTTATTTATCATTTCAAAGAACCAGCTCTTTGTTTCATTTTATCTTTTGTGGGTTTTGTTTGTTTGTTTGTTTCAATTTCATTTAGTTCTGCTCTGATCTTTGCTATTTCTATTTTTCTGCCAGGTTTCAGTTTGGATTTTGTTTGTTTCTCCAGTTCCGTGAGATGTGACCTTAGATGATCTATTTGTGCTCTTTCAGACTTTTTGTTGTAGGCATTTAATGCTATGCACTTTCCTCTTAGCATTGTTTTTGCAATATCCCGAAGGTTTTGATAGGTTGTGTCACTATTATTCAGTTCAAAGAATTTTTGAATTTCCATCTTGATTTCATTGTTAACCCAACAATCATTCAGGAGCATGTTATTTAATTTCCATGTATTTGCATGGCTTTGAGGGTTCCTTTTGGAGTTAATTTCCAATTTTATTCCACTGTAGTCTCTGACAGTACTTGATATAATTCTGATTTTCTTAAATTTACTGAGACTTGTTCTGTGGCCTGTGATATGGTCTGTCTTGGACAATGTTCCATTTGCTGATGAATAGAATATATGGTCTGCAGTTGCTGGGTAGAATGTTCTGTAAATATCTGTTAATTTCATTTGTTGTAGGGAATAGTTTAAGTTCATTGTTTCTTTGTTGACCTTCTGTCATGATGATCTTTCTAGTGCTGTCAGTGGGGTATTAAAGCCCCCAACTATTACTGTGTTGCCATCTGTCTCATTTCTTAGATCTAGTAGTAATTGTTTTATAAATTTGGGAGCTCCTGCATTAGATGCATATATATTTAGGATTGTGATATTTTCCTATTGGACTAGTCCTTTCATCATTATATAATGTCCTCTTTGTCTTTTTAACTGCTGTTGCTTTAAAGTATATTTTTTCTGATATAAAAATAGCTACTCCTGCTTGCCTTGGGTGTCCATCTGCATGTAATATTTTTTCCACTCCTTTATCTTAAGTTTATGTGAATCCTTATGTGTCAGGTGAGTCTCCTGAAGACAGCAGAAACTTAGTTGGTGAATTCTTATATATTTTGCCATTCTGTATCTGTTAAGTGGAGCATTTAGGCCATTTATATTCAATGTTAGTATTGATATGTGAGGTACTATTCTATTCATTGTGCTATTTGTTACCTGAATACCTTGATTTTTTTCACTGGCTTATTGTTATATAGATCCTGTAAGATTTATGCTTTAAAAAGGATAAATATTGATGTATTTTGAGGATTTGTTTCAAGATTTAGAGCTCCTTTTAGCAGCTCTTGTAGTGCTGGCTTGGTAGTGGCAAATTCTCCTAGCATTTGTTTGTCTGGAAAAGACTATACCTTTCCTTCATTTATGAAGCTTAGTGTCACTACATGCAAAATTCTTGGCTGATAATTGTTTTGTTTAAGGAAGCTAAAAATAGGAACTCAATTCCTTCTAGCTTGTAGGGTTTCTGCCGGGATGTCTGCTGTTAATCTGATAGGTTTTCCATTATAGGTTACCTAGTCATTTTGCCTTACAGATCTGAACATACTTTCCTTCATCTTTAGATAACCTGATGACTATGTGCTTAGGCAAGGAGTTTTTTGAGATGAATTTCCCAGGTGTTCTTTGGCTTCTTGTGTTTGGAAGTCTAGATCTCTAGCAGGCCTGGGGAAGTTTTCTTTGACTGTTTTCCTCAAATGTGTTTTCCAGACTTCTAGATTTCTTTTCTTCCTTGGCAACACCAATTATTCTTAGGTTCAGATGTTTAACACAGTCCCAAACTTCTTGGAGGGTTTGTTCATTTTTAAAAATTATTTTTTCTTTGTCTTTGACATATTGGGTAAATTCAAAAGCCTTGTCTTCAATTCTGAAGTTCTTTCTTCTGCTTGTTTGATTGCTGAGGCTACTGCTGAGACTTTCCAGTGCATTTTGCATTTCTGTAAGTGTGTCCTTGATTTCCAGAAGTTGTGATTGTTTTTTTATTTATGCTATTTCACGGAAGAATTTTCCTTTCATATGCTGTATCATGTTTTTGATTTCATTAAGTTAGACTTCATTCACCTTTCTCTGATGCCTCCTTGATTAGCTTAATAATAAATCTTTTGAATTCTTTTTCTAGTAATTCAGAGATTTTGTCTTGGTTTGGATCCCTTGCTGGTGAGCTGATGTGATCTTCTGAGGGTGTTAAAGAACCTTATTTTATCTTATTAGCAGAATTGTTTTTCTGGTTCCTTCTCATTTGGGTAAACTATGTCAGAGGGAAGATCTGGGACTCAGAGGCTGCTGTGCAGATGCTTTTGTCCCACAAGATGCTCCATTGATGTGGCATTCTCGTCCTTGCCCTAGGAATGGGGCAGAGCCAAACTGTAGTGGCTGTTTCTGCTCTTCTGGGTCTAGCTACCCAGCAGAGCTACCAGGTTCCAGTTTGGTACTGGGAAGGGTCTACAGAGAATCCTGTAATGTGATCTCTGTCTTGCAGCCATGGATACCAGCACCGGCTGTGGGGAAGTTAGCAGGGAAGCACAGTGGACTCTGGGAGGGTCCTTGGTTGTGTTTGTTTAGTGTGCTGGTTTTATGTTGGTTGGCCGCCAGCCAGGAGGTGGTACTTTCAAGAGCACATCAGCTGCGGTTCTATATGGAGGATGCAAACTTGCCCTATGGACACCTGGTTAAGTATTCAGGTTTCTCAGGTGGTGGGCAGGGCCATAGAGCTCCCACGAGATTATGACCTTCGTCTTCAGCTAAGGGGCAGGTAGAAAAAGACCACCAGGTGAGCAGGGATAGGTGTGTCTGAGCGCAACCTCTTCTTGGGCTGGGTTTGCTGTGACAGATGGAGGTGTGGTTCCCAGTCCAATGAAGTTATATTCCCAGGGGGATTAAGGTTTCCTCTGCTGAGTCATACAGGTCATCAGGGAAGTGGGAGAAAGCCAGCAGTCACAGGCCTCACCTCGCTCCCATGCAACCCATAGTCCTAAAGGCTGGTCTCACTCCCACTGTGCCCCACCAACAGCACTGAATCTGTTTCCAGGCAGTTAGTGATCAGGGCTGAGAACTTGCCCCAGACCACAAGCCTCCCCATTGAGAGAGTAAACAGACTCAGTTTTTTTGGCATCTCAGGGAGCCTGCAGTGGTGATCCAGTTCCCTCAAAGGGTCTGTGGATTTTCTTTGCTTTTTACTGTGTTCCTGCTGTAGATCCTGGAGCAAAAGTTCATGAAGTGAATCTCCACAGGCTTCTCTGTTGATCCAGATGGCAGCTGCAAGCTAGTCCTTCCTCCTGTCTGCCATGTTAATCGCTCAATTTCTCAGTATGAACTTTGAACTGCCACAGACGTTCAAACTGTAGCATTCTGCCCCAATCCCCCAAAATTCATGACCTTCTCACATACAAATACATTCATTCCATTTCAAAATCCCCCAAATTTCTGACTTATTTCAGCACCAACTGAGGATTTTGAAGTCCAGAGTCTCATCTAAATATCATTTAAATCAGATAATGGATGAGACTCAAGGTATGATTTATCCTGAGACAAATTGCTCTCCAGCTGGGAATCTGTGAAATCAAACAAGTTTTTTGCTTCCAAAATGCAATGGTAGGACAGGCATAGAATAAATATTCCTATTTCAAAGGGGAGAAATAGGAAAGGAGAAATGGGGACAGGTCTCAAGTAAGTACAAAGCTCAGCAAGGCAAACAACATTAAATCTTGAGGCTTGAGAATGATCTTTGACTCCACTTCTGCTTTCTGGATATACTGGGGTGGATGTTGGGTCCCTCCAACCCAGGATATCCAGAGCAGTCCTGCCCCGTAGCTTTGCAGGGTACAGCCCACATAGCAGCTTTCATGGCATTGCAGTGGTATTCCTGAAGCTCTGCTGGGCTGGAATTACATGCTGGTGGCTCTGCTGGTCCAAGGCCTTGGGAAGTAGTCCTGCCCACACAGCTTCACTGGTCATTTGCCCTAGTGGAGGTTCTCTTTAGTATCCGCAACCCTTAGCTCCCCAGAGCATTGCCCTAATGGGGCCTCCATGGCCCTGACCCCATGGATCTGCTGGGTATTGCCTTACTATGGGCTCTCTGTGATAGCCCCGCCTGTGCCTGGCCCCTGAGGCTTTTGGGGTTATCCTTTGAAATCTAGGTGGAGGTAGCCAAGCTCCCCTGGCTCTTGTACTCTGCATGCCTGCAGAGTTGTCACCATGTCGATGCTACCAAGGTTTACTGCCTGTGCCTTCCAGCAGGGTGGCCCATGCTGCACCTGGGCCCACTTGAGCCACAGCTGGCGCAGCTGGGGAGCATGGCACAGGAATTTTGGGAGCAGACTTGAGGTGGTGCTGGGCAGAAAACCCTGAGCCCTTTTTAAAATGTTTCACACAGGAGCCCTGGGCTGTTTTTTGAAACTTTTCTTCCCTCAAGTCCCTGGCACTCTGGGCCTATGATGAGGGTGGCAGCCCCAGCAATCTCTGAAATGCTTTTGTGGTCATTATTTCATTATCTTCTTTTTTTTTCTTTCTTTTCTTTTTTTTTTTTTTTGAGGCAGAGTGAGACCCTGTCACCCAGGCTGGAGTGCAGTGGTACAATCTCAGCTCACTGCAACCTCCATCTCCCAGGCTCAAGCTGGGACTACAGGTGCACGTCACCATGCTTGGCTAATTTTCGTGAAAATATATATATGTATATATTTGTAGACACAGGGTTTTGCCATGTTGCCCACGCTGGCCTCAAACTCCTCAACTCAAATGATCCACCCACCTCAGCCTCCCAAATTGCTGGGGTTACAGGCACAAGCCACCGTACCCAGCCTCTTTCATTGTCTTGATGAATAGCATCTGGCTTGTTTTGAAGCAGCCTCATTGTTTGAGGTAACACCTGAAGTTGATTGTCTCATGGCCACAGAGATCAAAGATGTGGACACACAAAGAGTGAGGTTAAGAACTGAAGTTTAAGAAGCAAAAGAAAGAATAGCTCTCTGCTACAGAGAGGGGTCCCAGAAAAATGGGTTGCTGATTCACAATTTGGATACAGAGACTTTTATAAGAAACTGATAAGGGATTGGGCATCTCATTTGCATAAGGTGTGCATTTCTGGTAGTTCCACCCCATGCTCCTAGTGCACATGTGGGCTCTTAGCTTGAGTTACTCCATTTTGCTTTGTTCCCCTTACTGTGCATGTGTCAGGAGATGAAATTTTTCATTGCAGGCATGTCATGTTGGGGCAAGTCTCCTGTATAGCCTTTCTTATCTATGCAGCTGCGGGCATGTCTTAGGCAAGCCCCCTGGGCAACTTCCCTTATTTTGATTTTTCAGGCTGTTTTTGTTTGTTTGTTTGAAAGAATTTAAGGACCCACCCTAACTGTCTGCCTGTTTTTCTTTCCTTTCTCTTCTCTCTTTTATCCATCCTAATTTTCTAATCAAATGGTCATTTGGTCACACTGTTGGTGTTTTCTTCTGAACACACTTTTTTTTTCTTCTGAAAATTTTCCAGATCTTTAAGTTTAGTTTCCGTTTATATTATAAATTCCATCTTTAATTTATTCTCTCTTTCTGCATTTTACTATAAGTAGTCAAAAGAAGCCATGCCACATTCTCAAAACTTTGACTGGAGATTTCTACTGCCAAATACCCTTTTTCATTGCTCTTAAGTTCTTCCTTGCACAAAACGCTAGGTCACAAACAGTTCAGCCACGGTCTTTGCATGCTATAACAAGAATGGCTGTTCCTCCAGTTTCCAATAAGTTGTTTCTCATTTCTGTCTAAGATGTCATCAGGATGGCCTTTACTGTCTATATTTCTAACAGCATTCTCTTAAAAACCACTTAGATAATTTCTAAGAAAATCAAGACTCTCTTTACAGCTCTCTTCTTCTTTGAGCTCTCACCAGTATTGCCCTTAATGCTCCTCTGTTCATGGAAATGCACTTTAAAATTCTTCCAGCTTGTGCTCATTACGCTGCTTTAAAGCTGCTTCCACATTTTTAGGCATTTGTTGCAGCAGCACCCCATTTCTGGTGCCAATTTTTGTCTCAGTCTGTTCATGCTACTATAACAAAGTGGGTAATTTTTACATAGTACAAATGTAATTCTCATAGTTCAGGAGGCTGGGAAGTTAAAGGTCAGGGTGCTGGCAGAGTCAGCATCTGATGCCCTCTGCTTCATAGATGGTACCTGGATGTTGTATCCTCACATGATAGAATGGATGAATTCAGTGCCCTCATATAATGAGGGAAGGGCGAGAGGGGAAAAAGGGCCAAATAGGCTTGTTCATCCCATTTCTAAGGACACTAATCCCCTTAATGAACATAGAGCCCTTATGATTTAATCACCTACTAAAGGTCTTACATCTTAATACTGCTGCATTGGAGATTAAGTTTCAACATGAAATTTAGACATGCACAAACATACAAACCATAGCACACATTCATATTTTTAAGTTTACATGCATGTATGTTTATGGCAGGGATTGAGAATTGCTTCTAAAATCTCCCTTCTCTCTTTCTCTTCCTTCCTCTTTTTTAGAAATATACACATTTTTTAGCTGGGCTCTTTGCAACATATCTAAAAAAAAAATACTCCTTGGCTCTCTTTTCAGTTAAGTGGAGTGTTGTGACTAAATTTTGGCTAATAAAATGTAAGCAGAACTATGTACAGACTGGCAGAGGTTCCCTTGACAGAGAGAGGGCATGCCTTCCTCAATTCTTCATCCATCTTACTGCATAATTCTAGATGTGTTAACTGACACATACATAGCCAGCTTGAGAATAATAACCAAGTCATAACTGTGACTTGTATCTTGTTTAAATCACTGTTTTAGGAGTCTGTATTTTATTTTATTTATTTATTTATTTTTTGCAACTAAGATAATCTTAACTGATAAGGCATCAAAGCCATTGAAGTCCAGGTGCAGTGGTTCACACCTGTAATATTAGCACTTTCAGAGGCTAAAGCAGGAGTATCACTTGAGGCCAGGAGTTTGAGATCATCCTGGGCACCATAGTGAGACCCCTCTCTACAGAATATTTTTAAAAATTAGCCAGATGTGGTGGTATATGCCTGTAGTGCTAGCTGCTTGGGGAGCTGAGGTGGGAGGATCTCTTAAGCCCTGAAGTTTGAGGCTGCAGTGAACTGAGAGCATGCCACTACCGTCCAGCCTGAGTAACAGATACACTATCTCTAAAAGAAAAAAAAAATTGAAATTCATTATGCTTGAGCCTTCATCTTTTCCATTCATCAACTTTTACCAGATATCTGGATCATTTACTAAGCAAGGATATGTAGTAGCTTGTTCTGCACCTAGGAAATAACTTTCTATTAGAAAAATTGAACCTGTTGACGTTTTCCTAAAAAACAGTTATTTTGCTTAGGGAGTATTAATTTTCCCAGGAGTTTCTAGTGTTCATGGACAATGTACAAAATCCTTATAAAAGCAAACTGGTATAAGCCCAGAGGAAAAGACTTCTTGCTATCTGTGTCCATTCTTCCTCAGAGCAAATGAATTCATTACCGTATTTATTTCAAGTTCTCAAATCATAATGCACATGAAAAAGTAGGAAGAGGCAGTTCCAAAGAATTCTTTATTTGTAATTAGAAAAAGATTTAGGGAGACTTGTTTTAGGTCTTTATATTCTTTTTTTTTGGGATTAAACTCAGAAGCTTCTTTGAAAGCATCTAGTTGTTACTAATAATGGAAGAGACAAAATGAATGTGCTTGACATCTAGGGAAATATTTTCATTCAGTGTTATTACCTGAGGAGTATTGGCTCGTAAGTCCTTTTATGAATTGTCCCTCATTGCCTCTTCAGTTCCCTCCCTACCCACTACCCACTACCCCCTTCCCCAGGATACTGAATTCTTCATGCTCTCCAGGTCCTTGAACTTCTCTGTCATACGTATTCTCTCAGTACTGTGGCTCCACCCCCATCCCACCCAGCCTTAGTTTTGACATCACCATGAGTGGAGAACTCTTCTGAAAAACCCCTCTTGTATGCTCTTATAGTCTTTATTAATTCCCCATTTGTAGCAGACATGCTGTTTTCTAATTGCTGGTGAGTTTGTGTCTCTAACTAGTCTAAGAACTCTGTAAAGGGACCACTTTTTTGTTCAGCACCTAGTTCAGTACCTGGCACCTAGTAGGTGCTCACTAAGTACAAAATGATGAATAGATTACAATAATTAGTTAAGTCCCTTTTATCGACTTCATCCTGAAGTCAATGGAGAAATAGGCTTTATGATCTCATTCTTATGATATAAATAATTACCATAAAATTTGAGCACGTCAAGAATTCTTCACCTAATTATTTGCAAGGTATTAGGTAAGTACAACCATGGCATTTTTCATGGTTGTATTAGTATGTTTGCCTATATGTCTGGGGGAAGAAAAGCTACATAAACAGAGACACACCAGTTTGAATTCAGGATTCAGGATTGTTGCCTATATAGCTTGTCTTTGTAAGCCCATCTCTCCTGTGTCACCCCCAAATTACAGAGGCTGCTGGTAGAGTTCATTATTGCAATGACAAACAGATAAGGGCACTGTCCCCCATTATTATTATTACGAGGGAGTAACAATAATAAATGCATTTAGAATGTTAAAAACATTCTTGCTGTTAGCAAGGGACTCACAGCATCTATATTTATTCATTTAACATTAATTGAGCACCTTCTATAGATCAAGCGCCATACACACTTGGGTAGCTAGATATTTATATTTTTGATGATATTTTATATATTAAAATCCAGTAAGATTTCTTGTAAACATAATAAGTGTTAACATTTTATAGGTTTCTATAGATTAAAAAATTAGTGTTTGCATATGTGTATATAATTTCCCTTAATTCTGATGGCAAATTTTTATTTTAGATACTAGGAACCTGAGTCTAAGAGAAGTTAAATGAAGATGTAATGTAAAATTTGACTTTCAGTAGAGTTCGCCTGATTGGATATTTTGTTTTAAATTTATTTAAATTGCTACCTCTTTCTAGTCACACCCATCATTTGCAACATGTGTTTAATTATGATTTAGTTTTGTATATACTTGCATTAGTCAGGGTTCTCTAGAGGGATGGAACTAATAGGATACATGTATGTATAAAGGGGAGTTTATTAAGGAGTATTGACTCACGTGATCACAAGATGAAGTCCCATCACAGGCTGTCTGCAGGCTGAGGAGCAAGGAAGCCAGTCAAACTCCCAAAACCTCAAAAGTAGGGAAGCTGATAGTGCAGCCTTCTGTCTGTGCCCAAAAGCCTGAGAGTCCCTGGCAAACCACTGGTGTAAGTAAGCCCAGGAATCCAAAAGCTTAAGAACGTGGAGTCTGATGTTCGAGAGCAGGAAACATCCAGCCGGGAGACTCAGCAGATGTGCTCTTTCCATTGTCTTCTGCCTGCCTTATTCTAGCCATGCTGGTAGCCAATTAGCTGGTGCCCACCCAGATTGAGGGTGGGTCTTCCTATCCCAGTCCACTGACTCAAATGTTAATTTCCTTTGGCAGTACCCTCACAGACACACCCAGGAACAATACTTTGCATCCTTCAATCCAATCAAGTTAACCCTCAATATTAGCCATCACAATACTCTAACATGAAAATCTTTCATGTTTAATCTTTCATGTTTTCATGTTTAATCTTTTTGAAACTGAAAACCAGTCACTTTGATTTTACCTTATAATGTTCAATAGATTCCCAAAACTAAGGAAGAATTGCTTCTCCATAAATGATGCATTGCTTTTTTTTTTTTTAATCAACTTTTATTTTAAGTTCTGGGGTACATGTGCAGGATGTGCAGGTTTTTTACATAGGTAGATGTGTGCCATGGTGGTTTATTGCACAGATTAACCTATCAGCCAGGTATTAAGCCCAGCACCATTAGCTGTTCTTCCTGATGCTCTCCCTCCCCCGGCCCCCTGACAAGCCCCAGTGTGTGTGGTTCCTCACACCACATGTCCATGTGTTTTCATTGTTCAGCTCCCACTTACAAGTGAGAACAGATACATTGCTTTAATTTGAGTTACTAGTGACCTTTAGTGAAGTCTCTATGACAGGGAGTATGTGAAAGACTTCACACCAAAATGAAAATAACTTTGATGATCATAAATTAGCCGAAATGTTGACAATGATTGTTGGTATGGTTTTGCTCTATGTCCCACCCAAATCTCATCTCAAATTCTAATCTCCACATGTTGAGGGAGGAACCCAGCGGGAGGTGACTGAATTATGGGAGTGATCTCCCCCATGCTGGTCTCGTGATAGTGAGTGAGTTCTCATGAGATCTGATGGTTTTAAAAAGTGTTTGGCAGTTTCTCCACGTCCTCTCTGTCTCCTGACTCCATGTAAGATATGCCTTGATTCTCCTTCACCTTCCACCAAGATTGTAAGTTTCCTGAGGCCTTCCCAGCTATGCAGAACTATGAGTCAATTAAACCTCTTTTATTTATAAATTATCCAGTCTCCAGTAGTATCTTTAAGGCAGTGTAAAAACAGACTCATAGGGCCAGGTGCGGTGTCTCACACCTATAATCCTAGCACTTTGGGAGGCTGAGGTGGGTGGATCACGAGGTCAGGAGTCCGAGACCAGCGTGACCAACCCGGTGAAACCCTGTCTCTACTAAAAATACAAAAATTAGCCAGGCATGGTGGCGTGCGCCTGTAATCCCAGCTACTCAGGAGGCTGAAGCAGGAGAATCACTTGAATCCAGGAGGCAGAGGTTGCATTGAGCTGAGATTGTGCCATTGCACTCCAGCCTGGGTGAAGAGCGAGATTCTGTCACACACATACACAAAAAGACTAATACAACTGTTTATCCATCCCACTTCTACCACATACTGTTTGTATTACCATGGACAAGGACCTTAAGTCCTAGTTTTCCATTAGTTAAATAGGGATAATGATTGCAGCCATCTAACAGAATGTGGTGAGAAACAAATGAGATGATAATATGCACAGAACCCGTAGTACAGTGCATGGAGATAGGCATTCAATACAAAAATTATGTTCTTGGGACTGGACTTATTATTGTCCTTTGCATAGGAGGGGGATCTGTGGCAATATTAGGGTTTGTTGGTTTAAAAGTAGTTAGGAAGTGATTAGATTAACATGATAATGGGGAGCCTCCTGTCCTGATTATTCTTTGTAGATAAGGTGGGTCAAAATGGGCCTTTAATATTTGTATTGTATTGTATTTATCTTTCTGAAACGGAGAGTCTCACTCTCTTGCCCAGGCAGGACTGCAGTGGTAAAATCAGGGCTCACTGAAACCTCTGCCTCCCAGGTTCAAGCGATCCTTGTGCCTCAGCCTCCTGAGTAGCTGGGATTACAGGCACACGCCTCTATGCCCCTAATTTTTATGTATTTTGTGGATACAGGGTTTTGCCATGTTGCCCAGGCTAGTCTTGAATTCCTGAGCTCAAGCTATCTGCCTGCCTTGGCTTCCCAAAGTGCTGGGATTATAGGCATGAGCCACCACTCCTGGTCACCTTTAATATTATTAATAATATTGATAATAATAACAAGCATGGTAGATATTATATATGAATGCTTATTATTGGCCAGGCATTAAATTAAATGTCTTTCCATATTATTTAATTTAATCTTCCCGTCAACACTATGAAGTATATATTGTTAGTACCCCTGTTCTTCAGAAGAAGAAACTGAGGCAAGCTCGGCGAACTGGCTCCAGAGCCAGACTCAAGCTTCCTGTGCTGGCTTTTACAATGTGAACTGAAGTGAGCAGAATGACATGTGTGTGGGTGTGCAATGCAGAGATTGTTATGTATGTAGCTGTTGTGTTGACTTAGCACAACTTGTTAGATGTAATTATTTTTAAAAATTTACCTTATCTCTGTTTAAATCCACTCTGTGAAGCAGTTCTTTTCTTACCCTTTGATATAAGTTCAGGCAAGTCCCATGACTTTTCTGGACATTCTTAATAATAATACGCTCTATAGTAGTTTTGGGGGCAAGAACACAGATTCAGTTTAATAATTTAGATATCTAGCTCATGTTATATTTAATATTCTAATTTTTTTTAAAGTTAAAGCTTCTCTCCTTGAGCTGTCAAACTCAAGCTCCGGGAGGCAGGAAACCTGCAGTGGGGAAAGGGATACTTGGTCTCCTGTCTCTTTCCCTACCTTTTCTTCCCTACCCTCAATTTGCTGACATCAGTTTCTGACTCTTCTGGTTTGGAGCACTGGGAGGGAGAGGAGGAAACAGGGATAGGAAAGTTTTTTCTTTTAAGTTTCATAATGTTAGTCTAGCATTGGTGCTGTCTGAACTTAGAGGATTTTTAAAATTTATTTATTTGTTTATTTATTTTGAGACAGCGTCTCACTCTGTCACTTAGGCTAGAGTACAGTGGCACAGTCTCGGCTCACTGCAACCTCAGCCTCCCGGGTTCAAGAGATTCTCCTGCGTCAGCCTCCCAAGTAGCTGGGATTACAGGCATGCGCCACCATACCCAGCTAAATTATTTTGTATTTTTAGTAGAGATGGGGTTTTGTCGTGTTGGCCAGGCTGGTCTCAAACTACAGACCTCAAGTGATCCACCCACCTCAGCCTCCCAACCTGCTGAATTACAGGTGTGAGCCAGTGTGCCCAGCCTGGACTTGGAGGATTTTAAAGCTGACTTACTTCTGAATGATTTTATTGACTCTGCCCTCTGCAGTTATTTTAATGCCTAAGGAAGCACTTCCATTCTGGCTAAGAAAGCCGATGGTCCCGCCAGTGTTTTTTGAGATCTTGACCCTTTCCAGATGACCTTCTTAGACATGACCAGAGGTGACCCTATTCTGACTCCTTCTTACAGAATGGTCACAACTGGTCCATAGGAAACACAAACTATGAACGCCAGGGTACTTTGGGAATTAGTGATTCCCCACCCAGCAAATTTCTCTTTGCTCCAGCATAAGTAGAGCTAGACAGTCACTTGGCCTTTAGGTTTCTCATATACCTGAGTCAGACACCTGTCTATATGCACATCAAAATGCAGGGGACACATATTAGGGTTTCTAAAGAGGTTCTGTTGAAGTTTCTTTCCCCAGGCTGAGGTCAGGAAAGAGATCTCACATTCTTCAGAGCCAAAATCACAGCTCATCAATAACTTTTTCTAAATAAGTTCCCCTTTTTAATTTCAGACACTAGGAATTTGATGTAGGTATGGCATTTTAGAATTGCGTAACTGGTTTCTCAGGATCCCCCTTTGGAAATTCAGCAAATGTTCTAACACCTCTTTGGGAATGTGTTAATTATTGTCTTGATGATTCAGCCAAAATTTCCAGTTTAATATTCCATTTTATATAGTAATTACTTCTGGATAAAATAGATTTCCATGCTTTTGTATGCTTTATTTTCTTCTCTTTCTTCCTCTCCTATCAGAATAACTGAATTGGAGCCATATGGTGGGGAGAAGGGAGTGCTAGATATTTCACATACCTGATTCAGATGGCGAGGGAGATGTTCGAGGAACCCAGTGATTGAAGACGGCAGAATCATTTATCTCATAACTCTTGATATGCTACTCTTCCCTCCATTTGGTTGGCCTGTTAACGCTCTTCCTTGGTGAATTTCTATATGAGAGGCAGTTTGGTATAGGAGTTATGCACAATCTGGGGCTAGACCATTTGAATCAAATTTCAGCTCCCCAATTTATTAGTTATGTGTCTTTGGGCAAGTTATTTAAACTCTATGAGCCTCAGTTTTCTTATCTGTAAAATTGGAGCAATAGTACTTGCCTCTCAGAGTTGCGAATTAAATGAGTTAATATAAGTAAGACTCTTAGAACAGCGCTTGGTATATAACAACTGCTATGTAAGTAGTAGCAGCAGTATCAGTACTTGTAATCACTAAAACTACTACTACTGCTAGTATTCATTCTTTAGGTTTCAGTTTAAATATTATGTAGTTTGTGAAGCTTTTTGCCATTGCCCCAATCAGAATAAACCAGCCTCTAATCCAGGGACCCGGAAATGGTCTGCCACCACCACCCTCGTCACAGGGGACCAAGGTTAGTGTTAGCGCTCTACCTTCTCCACTAGCAAGTGATTATTTCAGGGTTATTGTATGACTTGCTGAACACAGTGCTTAAACATAGTAGACATGATTAGCAAATGTTAGTTCTTTCCCCTCTTATTTTTGTTGAATGGTTGAATCTAACTTTTTAAATCTGAAAGTCAATATATGGTATTTTTTCAATATTACAAAATAAGAATATTCTTCTAAAATTTTGAATGCGGAAGGAAACTACCATGGAAATTAAAAGAATTTTAAAATAATAATAAAATCTTCTATCTATTTCCAATGGATATGAGACCAAGAAAACTTATTCTATTTTGAACAGCTTATAACAAAAGCCAGTATTTACCAAAATACTATTTAAGTATAAAGCAAAATGTTTAGAACAAGAATTTCTTTAGTAACTGAAATCATATTAATCCAAAATGAAAGCCTGGATTCCACTTTTCATACAAATTGTCATTTCTGGTTTCCTCTCTGTAAAATCAAGATGGGCAAGTGTGATCTGTGTCTGAAATGCCTTTGTGGCGTCAGTGATAAGGTGAACTCTGGCATAATCAGTGCAGTTTCCAGAATAAAGACTTTGAGGATACCATGACTAGTTATAACAAATGTGTTGTTTAGACAGGTACTGCCTCATTTTATCTGTCTATCCCAAGGGACTTAGAGCTTTACTGTTCTCATACTCCCTCAGTCTCAGTCCTGTCATCCAGTGTAATGGTGTAGTTAAATGAATTCTACTTGGAAATGTTTTTACTTTAGTCAAGGTCGTGCAGGTTTTAACATCTCACAACCAATTCTTGATAAGCCACTTACAGGTGTATGATACCCTTAATAGCAGTGATTCTTGGATGAAAAGGAAGTGACAGGTGATTATTGATAAAGAGACATTTAGTTTAGTTCTGGTGAACTTTAAAAGTCATTTTTGTTTTAAACTGAGGAGCTGAAGTGCTAGGAACCGTATTTATAAAAACGTATTTACAAAACTATTGGAATTATTGGAATGCATTTCCATTTCCTTTACTGAATCTGATTTTTAAACTCTTTCCCGATGCAAAAAAAAAAAAAAAAGAGCTGACAACATTTTCTCTTATCCTTGGCAACCTTGGAGAATCCACTTGCAACATTCCTCAGAAAAGCCGCAGCATTACTCTAAAAGAAGTTATAGCAGTATACACTACTGTTGCTTTCCTACAATGTAGCAAACAGAAACTTTGGTTCCAGAATGTTCCTGAATGTAACACAGTAAAATTTCTTGATAGGAATGCTTTACAAAAGATGTCATTGAAAATATCCAGTTGGGAAGTTAAGGCATTGGCTCTGACATTATTTTTGTTCCATCTAAGCTTAGTTTGGTAGAGTTGTATATAGGGCAGGATCTAGCTAATAATTGTCCTTAACTCAAAGCATAATCTTATTTCAGGTAGAAAGTCACAGCAATTTAATTGCCAACCAAATCCATGGTGATCACTTGAAATCTGTTTTATACTTATAAATAAATCTCAAAATATTATCCATGCTTAAAAGACGAAATGATACTTTGACAACAGGTACAACTTGGTTTAGATGTCCCAAATGTACAATGTTTTGAGGGGTTGTTGGTAAGCAGAATTACATAAGGAACAGAAAATAACTAGAAATGATATTGGAGCAACATAACAACATTTAGCATAAACCTTTAGTTGCTGTTATAATTCATATAAATTACTTATAAGCTTTTTCTATTAAGCATTTGCAAATGTTCCTGCTGAATATTTCCTTAGCAATGTTTCCCTCCTGAGTTTTTTGTGATTACTGTTCCAAGACATCTATTTCTTGTTTTCTTTTTTCTTGGCCTCTAGGTAAGTCAACCAGAGCAAAATATCTATTCTTAAGTGTGGGGATCATTTGAGATTGTAGTTGAAGGTTACATGGCATATCTATATCATTACTTCTGTTTTCTAATTTATTTGGCTCCATGGCCATAACCAGAGGATATAAAATAAAAGTTCTAGTAAATATCTCTTGAAACTGTGGATGTTTTGATTTTTTTTACAAACAGCATTTTATTAAGATGTCTTGCCAGACATACGGACTGTGTCTTTTTTCCATAATCAGTTTTTAGAACTACTACAATTGCTAATCAGTGAAGATTTATTTAGAGAATAAAAAATAAATTCAAGCCTAAAGAATGGATCTCTCCCAGTTAGCTACCTTTTATTTTCTTTAGTAGGAGAAAATTATATTGATTTCAAAAAATTAAAAACCAGAAACTCAGAGACATGTAGGTTTCTATTTGCTTGTGAGCAAGATTGCCATGTGGCAGCTGCATCTCAACTGTAGGATCAGAGGCTCGAGTCAGGATTTTATATCAAACTGGTGGTAGTCTATTCTGTTAGCTGGTGTGACAGTGACTTCTAGCCATCATCTTTGCTTGGAGGGCAATGTTTACACACATGCATAACTTCTGTCCCTGTTGGAGAAGACTTCAAAATCCCAATCATAATACAATTTGGCATCCCCATTTTTGGTCCAGTGACCAAAGTTTTAGACTATAGCTTGATGGCCATTTCATTATTCTTTATTACTTACACAAGAGTGCTTTTCATCTTATGGTTGGTGTGTCTGCGTTTTATGAAATGAGCTGCAATATCTTAGGTACAAGGGAATCTGCTTATTAAGGAGGACTTGATGATTGGTGCACAGAACTGAAGACAAGTTTGCCATGGTTGCCTGCTTCGCAGTTTGAGTTTTTCCCTGCACAAGTTGTAACCAATTCCAGATCCTCATGGTCTGAAAAGCATGATAATGAAGTATAAAGAGCTTTTATTTTCAGAAACTTGCTTCACCCACACATTTCTCTGCTCCATATTCCTACCGCATCCTTCTAGCATCAATATTCTCTGGTAATTATAGGAATGGTGGGGCTGAATTATAATCCCTTGTTATTGTAAGAAGGGCCTCTAAACCAGGGTTTGATTATTGTGTTTCAAGGATACCATTTAAATTCGTAGTAACATTTACCATAGAAACAATAATTGGCATATATTTTCATATTGAGTACAATGTATGCTGTCTATTTGCCAAAAAATAAATAAAAAGATTGGATCCAATTTTTATGTGGAGAAAATAGATTGTAGTGTTTCTTATTTTTCGTATGAAAGAAATAATATTCGTAGTAATATTAGCTAGTGTGACACTGACTTTTAGCTCACTAAAAGTTAGATGGGTTTTGAATGCTGACTTTGTCTGTTACTACTGAGGTAAGCACTGGCAACTTTAACTTCCCTGTGCCTGGTTTCTCATTTTTAAAAGAGGCAGAGATGGTACATTTCTTGAAGAGTGGTGTTTTTTCAGAATTGAATGAGATAAAAGTACTAAATATACGTTAGCTACTTAATGAATTGTACTATTAGTAATATAACCCCCACTTCTGCTCCCACTGTGATTACTACTAATATTGCTATTATTACATCCCATTACTCAACACCCTTCAGGCTTTTCATTGCTCCATCCCACCCTATTCTGCTTTATTGACTATTGTCCTTATTTATGTTTTCCAAATATTCCAAAATATTTTAATCCTGTAGTTCGTCCTGGAAATGTCTTCTCTTTCACACCTATTGAAATCCTATTCATCTTTTAAATGTCATCTCAGATGAGCCCACTCACTAAATCTTCATCAGTCTACCCAGTTAAAAATCAATCCTTCACACAGCTGTGCTTTCAAATCCTTAGATTTTCACCTTTATTACAGCACTTCGATTCTGTCTTATCTTATGGTTGTGTACAACTTTGTTTTCTGTCTCTCTTTCTCTCCTTCTTCTCTCTCTTGTTCTTATCCTTCCTCCTTATATTGCAAAGAATTTGAAACACTTTCTTATTTATCTTTATCCTGTCCCCCTACATACAGTCCCCTCTAATAAGTACAAGACTTTTCCATATGGTCACCATTTGGTCAATACTTGTTGAATTAAATTGTCATTCAGCATTCTTTAATAGCAAGGATTTTTATACTTTGCTAGAAAAATGAAAATTGATGGTTATGCTGGTAGTTCTGAGGTAATTGAAGAGACTGTAATGTTCTCTAAATGATCAAATCACAGTCAACATATTGTAGAATTGTATCTTTTTGTCATAGTCTGTTCTTTTGCTAGTTGGGCACCCAAGAAAACCTGTAAGATATTTTCATTTTCCATAAAACTCCATAATTCTTAGCTTGGGTGTTTTCATTGGATAAGCCATTTGCAAGGGAAAATTGCAATAAACAGTAATAAGAATAATAACAATAATATTTAAAATGTCTGGCCTTAATTGAGCCCTTACTATTTGCCATATACTGGCTAAGCACTTCACAATGCATTATTTTATTTAGTCCTTGCATCCATCCTGAACAATGTGAGACTTAGGGAGGTTAAAAGTTTCCCAGAGTCTTACACATAAAGATCATGTCTGTCCCTTCCAGCTTGTCCCTGAAATGGGTCAGTGTCTGTCTGATACCCAAGTCCCTGCATTTGGTCAGTATGCAAACTAGTTCTCAATAATGACACTAAATGAAGGATGGGTATAGGATGGTAATTTCATTGGAAGGGAAGCAAGATAACTCTTCCTGAAGCTGATTTTGTATAACAAGCATATGCTATTTTTATATATTGTATATTAATCTTGATGCTGACCGGGGTGGGGGTGGGAAGAAGCTGAAAGAAAGACGGAGGGCTAAGCCTTCCCAAAACACCACTTGGTACTGCAGTTGCCATCAATTCAGAGGCATGAAGGAGAAATATGTGTTCCTAGATACCTGTGAATGAAAATTCACTTTTGAATTCTGCCTATACTGGAAAAAGAGGTTGGCAAGAATCCTGAAGTATTTCCTTGCTATTTTAAAAGCATAGTCAGAACCACTAAGAGAAGTGCACTTAAACAACTTCAGAAATAATTCGACATAAAATAAATACTGAGTCTTCAAGGGTTCTGTTCCTATGAACAGAGAGATAGCTAATATAAGAACAGAAAGGCCCCAGTCAGTATCATATTCCCCAGCAATTAGTAGTGGAGCAAAGACTAGATTGTATGTTATTTTCCAAAATTTGAATTGTTTTATTGTATGTACATGAGACATCCTGTGGCTTCATTAAATTATTTTAAGATAATAACACTGACATAGCCATTTTTACTTACAAACCTCAAACAATTATGGCAACATTCCCCTGTGGTGGTGACGGTTTCATTATTGTTTATGTTGTTGCTTCGGCTCATCCCTTTCGTCCTCTTTTATTTCTTTCACTAATTGTTACAACAGCCTTGAAGAAGAGCGATTACTTTCTACATAAATGTTTTGTTAGAATAATTACCAAGCTCGACTGGGGGCTCTGACTCTTTATCCTTTAGTTGACTTTCTAGAATAAAATAGAATTGTATCTCTATGTGTTATCGGCCTATTAACAGCCACACCTTAATTCCAATTTGGGTACCTCTTAAATTTTGTTGTTTGTGATCTCTTGCTTTTGGCTTTGTAGTTAATGGCCCCTTAACTGTGATTCTCCTGTAAGTTTCATCCAGTAACAATGATCTGCCCATGCTCCTCTCAGATGATTTCCCAGACGTTATGAGATTTCCAGGATTTTAGTTGGAATACATCAGGTCATCTGAGAGTGTGGTTTTTAGATTTCAAACGCTAAGATGTAAAATAACTCTTGAGTTTTACAGCTGTCAGGAGCATGAACATATTGGATCGGTTTAAGCCAAAAATATTTCATCTCCAATTTGATTTACTTGATATTTTGGCTAGAAGTACAGAAATGTTATAAATAGTGGGTGGTGATTTACAATGTAGCTACATAAAAGAGTGCTATAATTCAGAACCACAGGATAAAGCATGTGATGAACTCTCGTTATTGTAATAGGGCCTGAATTGACAGCTTCTTCTCATTTAAAGCAGTTTGTTTTCTACGGAGATCACAGAGCAAGGTCATTTGACAATGCAGATGACATTTTTGCTTCTTTGATCATTCTTTCAAAGACGTTCAAGCAGAATAAAGCATCTTCTATACTACTGAGACACAAAACTGTTATTTTATAAACATTTAAAACTTACGAGAACATCCCGTTAATTTGTACAGTGCCAAACAGGAAAATATTAGGATGTATTTTGAGAAGTAAATTTTTCTGTTTTAATAATAGGTTTTTTTCCAGAGCACAATAGCTTCACTTGTTAAAAAACACTTTACAGCTTTTTAATTGCCTGTTAAAAAAATATTCCTGATCAATTTTCTATGGTAACCTTGATTGTATATTACATGAGTAACTAAAATTAAAATTAGTGAAAAGAGCCTTTTTTCTTGTCACCTTGAAATACCTTTTCCTGAAATTATAGACTCTAAATTTTACCTTCATGTTTGCTTCTGCACTGACTCATCCATGTACTACAAGGCACATGTCAAAAGATGCATGAGGCCAATTTGTAACGAGGGTCACTGACTCTTCCTTTATTCTTCTATCATTTCTCTTTCCACTTAGGTTCAGTCCAGTGTTCACCTGGATTCAGATCTGATTATCTTTGTTTTGAATCTCTCACCTTAACTTTCTGAGCTACATCATTAATCACTGGTCTTTCCTTATTTCAATCTTCAGTGTTTCCTAAAGGCAGAGTTTTCCTAAGTTTGTGTTCTGGTACACAAGCAGGGAATAGGTTGGAGTGAGTTACAGACGCGTCTGGGATATTGTGTCATTCCAGCAGTAGGACCCCTTGATCTAGTCACTTACAGCTTCAGCCAGCCTCATTTGTGTATTCCAATGTGCCAGACAAATATTAGTATTTTTAATTTGTGCCCTGACCGCTCAAAGGTATCTTCTAGCTCTGCTTCTGGCTATTCAGGTAAGCACCTGAGCTAACCGATATCTGCATCTGAGGCTCCCATCTCAGTTTGGACCCACACCCAGGTAAATCTGCCTTTTATGATTCCAGGCCATGATGTCTTATCCTTGAGGCTCCCATACTCCTTCTGTCCCTCTGATTCCCTTGCTGTTCATATGCTGAAGCACTTCAGTTACTTCCACCAACTTAAACTATTGCCAACATCCTCCCAGGCTAGCTTCACAGTGCATGAATTCCAACACTTAACTCCCTGGTTTTTATCCATTCTATCATACTTCTCTGCCAACAGCTAGCCTTAGATTAAGTCTACTATTTATTTTTTGTTTTTTATACTGAAAACCCTGAATGTCACCGAAGAAAACCCAACCATTGGGCAGATTAGTGCAAACAACGAGAATTTATTATGTACTCTGCAATTGGACAGCAGTAGTTCTTTTTATGTAGTCTTCTTAAACTCCATAATCTAGTGCCAGGGTTTTCTCCAGATACCTACCAGTCTCTTCAGAATTCCTACTTCACTTCTAACCCTTCTAAAAAGACGGCAGCGTTGCTACACATTGAAAATAAGTGTTCTCAAACTTTCTACTTTTACACCAGAAATCATGCCTATATTTCTTCTTATTCTTACCTCCTTGCAGATGTAAGAGAGAGAGATCATCACCTTATATCACTATCTGGAGGTCATCATTGCCTCTTCTTTTACCTTTGCTGTTCTGATTTAACCTCTATAGAGAAGTCCCATTTTTGGTCCTAATTACTCCATTTCTGGTTTAGAACTCATCCCCTCCATGTCCCAGGGACCATATTTTATCAGTCATGCCCTTTTTTGCCTCTTTAATTTCTTCCTGTCTTTGACTTCTTTCTTTACATGTAAACCTGCGTACATCTCTCCTAACTTACAAAAAAAGTCCTCAATAATATTTCCTCCCCTAGTTTTATCTATTAATAATTCCTTCTCTTCTTTGACAGTATTTTTGATGGTGAAAGCAGTTTTCGGCATCTCCACTGCTTCGTTATCCATTTGCTCCTCTATCCATCTCAATCTGGGTTCTACCAACAAAACTTCACAGCAGCTATCCATGATAAGGTTTTTAATTACTGTCTAATTGCCAGATTCAAGGGCATCTCAATGCCACGGTAAGTGATTCTTTCCTCTTGAAATTCTCTTTGCATTTGGTTTTCATAACATCACTATCTTGGTTTGTTTGTTCATTTATTTAACAAATGGTCATGCACCGTGTTCCATGTAGCATCATAGGTGCTGTCAATGTATACGATGGTAAGCAATACAAGTACCTTCCCTTTGGGTGCTTACACTCTATGTTGTGTTTTAAACTGAGCCTTTATAATCACTTAGATGCCTCTTGATCCTTCAAATAAACCCTTAGATGTTGCCAGACAGTAATACTCCATCCCCTACCTTCTTCCTCATTCCAAGTTGTCTCCTAGATAGAATTAGCCAAATTCTGTCATTATCTTATTCCTCATATTCTTATGACATTCAGATATTTCTTCATTCCAGACATCTATCATGAAATTTAAATCTACATTTCTAAATGCTTTTTTATTCTCTTAGGTTTCCAGTTTCAATGACTAACACCATCATCTTATACTAGAAACCTGAGAATTGCTTTGACTTTTTTTTCCCTCAGTTTCAATCACATATAAGAAGTCCATATTTAATTAGTCAAAACATTTGACAGATTATATATCCTTTATCCTTCGTATTTCTAGCAACCATTCACCCTTTTCAGAATTGATCATTCCTTTCTTTACCAGAAATATTGGGATTAAACAGTGACTATCAGATCACATGCAAGGAGAACCTTATCAGGCTAACAGCAAACTTCTCAGCAGAAATCTTATAAGATGGGAGAGCTTAAATGCCTATTTTCAGAATTCTTAAAGAAAAGACATTCCAAACAAAAATTTCATATCCTGCCAAGCTAAGCTTCATAAGTGAAGAAGAAATAAAATCTTTTCCAGAAAAGCAAGTGCTAAGGGAATTAGTTACTATTACACTATTCTTACAAGTGACCCTTCAGCAAGTTCTAAACTTGGAAATAAAAGAAAGTACCTGCTACCACAAAAACACACTTACGTAAATAGCCCTCAGACCCTATAAAACAACCACACAATAGAAACTACAAAGTAACAAACAAACAAACAAACTTCATGATAGGATCAAAACCTCTCATATCAATATTAACCTGGAATGTAAACAGTTTACACACCCCACTTAAAAGGCACAGAGTTGCAAGGTTGGATTTAAAAAAAAGACCATCCATCCCCTGTCTTCAAGAGACCCATCTCACCTCCAGTGACATCCATAATCATTCAATTTGCATGACAGATTTTTTTCTCAACCCTTTACTTTGAGGGTTGGGAAAAGATCTGTCATGCAAATGGAAAACAAAAAAGAGCAGGAGTCACTATTCATATATCAGATAAAACAGATTTTAAATAAACAAAAGTAAAAAAGGAAAAAGAAGGGCATTACATAATGATGAAGGGTTCAATTCAACAAGAAGACTTCACTGTCCTAAATATATAGCCACCCAACACTGGAGCACCCAAATTCATAAAACAACTACTTCTAGACTTAGGAAAAGACTTAGACAGCTACTCTATAATAGTGGGAGACTTTAATGCCCCATTGACAGTATTAGGCAGATCATTGAGGTTAGATTAGCAAACTAACCAAGAAACTTTACACTTAAGTTTGACACTTGACCGACTGGACCTAACAAACATCTACAGAGCACTCAACCCATCAGTCATAGACTACACATTCTCCTCATCTACACACAGAACATACTCAAAGATAGACCAAAGAAAAGTCTTAATAAATTAAAAAAAAAACTGAAATCATATGAACATACTCTCAGAGCATAGTGGAATACAAATAGAAACGAGTACCAAGAAGATCTCCCAAAATGACAAAATTACATGGAAATTAAACAATTTGCTCCTGAATGACTTTTGGGAAAACAATGATATTAAGGCAGAAATCAAAATGTTATTTGAAGTAAATGAAAACCAGTACACAACATACCAAAATCTCTGGGATGCATCAAAAGCAATGCTAAGACGTAATTTTATAGCACTAAAATGCCTACCTCAAAAAGTAAAAAATAATCTCAGATTAATGAACTAACATCACACCTAGAGGAACTAGAAAAATAAGAACAAACTAACCCCAAAGCTAGCAAAAGAAAATAAACAACTAAAATCAGAGTGAAAGTGAAAGCAATTGAAACCCCAAAATCCAAAGAATTCACAAAACCAAAAGTTGGTTTTTTGAAAGGATAAACAAGAGCAATACACCGTTAGCTAAATTAACGAAGAAATAAAAGAAGATCCAAATAAACACAATCAGAAACAATAAAGGTGTTCATTACAACCCATCCCACAGAAACAAAAAACATCCTCAGAGACAAATATGAAATACCTATATGCACACAAACTAGAAAATCTATAGGAAATATATAAATTCCTGGAAACACACAACCTCCAAAAATTGAAAACTGGAAGAAATTGAAACCCTGAACAGAGCAATATCAAGTTCCAAAATTGAATCAGTAACAAAAAATCGGCCAATTATAAAAAGCTCCAGAGGCCAGGTGCACTTGTTCACACCTGTATTCCCAGTACTGTGGGAGGCTGAAGCTGGCAGATCAATTAAGTTCAAGAGCAGCCTGGCCAACATGGTGAAACACTGTCCCTACTAAAAATATAAAAATTGACCAGGCATGGTGATAGGTGCCTATAATTCCAGCTATGTGGGATGCTGAGGAAGGAGAATCACTTGAGCCTGGGAGGTGGAGGTCAGAGTTAGCTGAGACTGTACCACTGCACTCCAGCCTTGGTGACAGAGCAAGACTCTGTCTAAACAAACTAACTAACTAAAAAACAAAGCTCTGTACCAGTGCATTCACAGCCAAATTCTATCAGACATACAAACAAGACTGCTACCAACTGTACTGAAAGTACTTTTTAAAAAGTTGAGAAAGAGGGATTCTTCCATAACTCATTCTATGTAGTCAGCATCATCCTGATACCAAAACTTGACAAAGATCCAGTGAAAAAGAAAACTTCAGGCCATTATCGCCGATAAACTCGTTACCTATGTTTATCTATGTTTTGTTAAGGTGAAAGATCCTTAACAAAATAGTAGCAAACAAAATCCAACAGTGTATCAAAAAGTTAATTCACCACAATCAAGTATGCTTCATTCCTGGGATGCAAGTTTGGTTAGATATACACAAGTCAATAAATGTGATTCACCACATCAACAGAATTAAAAATAAAAACCGTATGATTACCTCAGTACATGTACAAAAAGCCTTCAGTAAAATTCAGCATCTCTCAACGATAAAAACCCTGAAGAAACTAGGCATTAAAGGAACATACATCAAAATAATATGAGCCATCTATGACAGTCCCACAGCCAGCATCATACTGAGTGAGTAAAAACTGGAGACATTTCCCTTGAGAAATGGAACAAGACAAGGATGCCCATTCTCACCACTCCTATTCAATATGGTACTGGAATTCCTAGCAAGAGCCATCAGGCAAGCGAAAGAAATAAAAGGCATCCAAATAGGAAAAGAAGAAGTCAAACTTCTCTTTTCACTGATGATATTATTCTATATCTAGAAAACCCTAAAGTCTCCACCAAAAGGCTCCTGGAACTGAAAAGTGACTTTCATAAAGTTTCAGAGTATAAAATTAATGTCCAAAAATCAGTCACATTTCTATACACCAATAATATTCAAGCTGAGAGCACAATTAAGAACACAATACCATTTACAGTAGCCACATATCAAAACAAAAACTAAAAAAAAAAACTAAAAATACACCTAACCAAGGTGATAGAAGATCTCTACAAGGAGAACTATAAAACACTGCTAAAAGACATCAGAGATGACACAAACAAATGGAAAAACATACCATGCTCATTGAGTGGAGGAATTAATATTCTGAAAATGCCGAAGTGCCCAAAGCAATTTACAGATACAGTGCTATTCTTATCAAACTACCAATATAATTTTTCACAGGATGAGAAAACTATTTTAAAATTTATATGGAAACAGAAAAAGAGCCCAAATAGCCAAAACAATCCCAAGCTGTAAGAACAAAGTCAGAATTATCATATTACCTGACTTCAAACTAATAATGTAAGTTCACGGTAACAAAAAGAGCATGGTACTAGTACAAAAACAGACGTGTAGACCAATCGAACAGAATAGAGAACTGAAAAAAAAAGCTGTACACCTACAGCCATCTGATCTCTGACAAAGTCAACAAGAATAAGTAATAGGGAGAGGACTGCCTATTCAGTAAATGGTGCTGAGATAACTGGCTAGCCATATGCAAAAGTATGAAACTGAACCCTTACCTTTCACCATATACAAAATCAACTCAAAATGGATTAAAGATTGAAATGTAACTCCTCAAACTTTAAAAATCTAGAAGAAAGCCAAGAAAACATTATTCTGAGTATCAACCTTGGGAAATAATTTATGACCAAGTCCTCAAAAAAATTACAACAAAAACAAAAATTGACCAGTGGGACCTAATTAAAGAGCTTCTGCACAGCAAAAGAAACTATCAACAGAGTAAACAGGCCACCTATAGAATGAGAGAAAATGTGCACAACCTATGTATCTGACAAAGATCTAAAATTCAGAATCTGTAAGGAATTTAAATAAATCAACAAGCAAAAATCAAATAACCGTATTAAAAAGTGGGCAAAAGACGTGAATGGACACTTCTCCAGAGAAGACATACAAGTAGCCAACAAGCTTGAAAAAATGCTGAGCATCACCAATCATCAGACAAACGCACATCAAAACCACAGTGAGATATCATCTCACACCAGTCAAAATGGTTAATATTGAAAAGTCAAAAAAAACAACAGACGCTGGTGAGGCTGCAGAGTAAAGGGAATGGTTATACACTGTTGGTGGTAATGTAAATGAGTTCAGCTACTGTGGAAAGCAGTTTGGACATTTCTCAAAGAACTTAGAACTACCGCTGGACATAGTGGCTCATGCCCGTAATCCCAGCACTTTGGGAAACCAAGGTGGGAGGATTGCTGGGGCCCAGGAGTTCAAGACCAGCCTTGGCAAGATCGCTAGACCTCACCTCTATAAAATAATAAGGAAATTAGCTGGGCATGGTGGCACGTGGCCATAGTCCCAGCTACTTGGGAGGCTGAGGCAGGAGGATCCCTTGAGCCCAAGAGTTTTAAGCTACAGCGAACCTTGACTGGACCACTGCACTCCAGCTTGAGTGACAAAGTAAGACCCCATCTCTAAAAATCAGAACTACCATTTGACCTAGCAATTGTATTACTGAATATATATCTAGAAGAAATTAAATCATTCTACCAAAAAGACACATGCACATGTGTATTCATCGCAACACTATTCACAATAACAAAGAGAAGGAATCAACCTAGGTTGTCATCAATGGGTGGAAAGGATAAAGCAAATGTAGTACATATACACCATGGAATACTACACAGCCGTAACAAGAATGAAATCATGTCCTTTGCAGCAACATGGATGCAGCTAGAGGCCATTATCCTAAGCAAATTAACACAGGAACAGAAAACTAAAGAACACCTGTTCTCACTTATAAGTGACGTAAAGATGGCAGCGATAGACACTGGGGTCTAATAGAAGGGGAGAGGGAAGGGAGAGGAAGGGTTGAAAACTAACTTTTCGGTAACAGGTCATTCGTATCCCAAACCTCAGCATCATGCAATACACCCATGTAAGAAGCATTTACATGTACTCCCTGAATCTAAAATAAATGTTGAAATTATTTTTTAAAAAGTGACTGCACTAACATAAAAGTTAAAACTTACGAGATTAAATATTTAGACCCGCTTTATCCTTCGGACTAGTTTCAAGACATTTTGTAACCTTTTATTACATTGGCAAAATTAATTACCCCGGGGACTATACCTCTTAGGGATTGGACACATCAGTTGACAACAAATAGATATGTTTCAAAGTAAATAAGGAAAGTGCCATGCAGTAAGTTTAAAGTTGCATTTTGTTTTTTGGTCTGAAATACAATCATGTGTTTACTCTTTCTTCACCTAAAACGTTCTAGTGTACTAGAAACTATCAGTCTCTTTCCTCTAATATAACTGTTTGATGAGGTTTTGGAGGTGTTTTGTGCAACTCCTGATTATCTTTGGTAATGGATCAACATGGATGAAAGACATTTCTGGATCATTTTAAACTCTCTTTTTAGTCAGTAGCTATGAATTCCTCCATCACTAAATCTCTTAGATATTGATAGTAAGCTTCCAGTTTAATCTCCTTTTTAGTTCCCTGTGATTACTTCTAGTGGAAATAATGAGCTGATCATATATAAAAATGACTCACTTTTTATCATTCAGTTATATAATATGAATTAACTGTTTTTTCAAGAAGAGGTGATTTCATCAGGTCTAAGAAAATGCTTTGCTGGAAAGTTTTCTTAGATTTGGCATATGCTGTGGGATCAGGGTAAGTAGCCAAGTGTAAAATGAGGGGTAGGATTAGACAAACAAGATGAAGAGTCTCACTAACCTCCCACTCAACTGGTTAATTAACTTAAGATGATTCTCACCAGTACTTAATTTTTCCCCCAAGAGACTTCTGAGTTGACTTTTCCTGATAGTCTTACTTTCAGGAAATAAGAAATTTCTCTTTTCTTTGGAAAAGGTAATTTCTTATTAGTCTAGCAAAACGAAGTGAGTTGAAATTGACTTTTAGAACACAAACACTTGATGAGCTGGGTCAGACAAAGTTAACAGTCTGATGAATATCTTACCATGCAGTCTAATGTTCCATGTTGTCACCTGACTTCTGGTAGGGCGATCTGAGGCAGCACTGCCACAGAAGTGCTTCTCCCTGATGGAGAATTCACCACATAACAAAATGGTTAGGATAGAGTCTCAGCAATTAAGATAAGAAAACTATAAATATTGCTCAGAATAGTTTATAGTTATACCATGCATTGGAAAGTTGCATTGTTTAATAGGTGTGATAATATTGTAAGAGAAACTTGGAAATGTTAGGAAGGAGTGGTATTCCTAAGGGAATTATTCAACCTAAAATAACTTAGGCTCACTATTTCTTATTCAGCAGTCTGGAGGTTGTTATTAACACATGAAATTGGTGATTTTTTTCCCCAGTGTACATACTTCACAAATATAGTTATATTGGCACTTTTCCTTAGAAATTATAAAATCAATTGAGAATATTAGGAATTTGGTAACTCCCTAAAGCCTTAAAAATCCCCTCTTAAGAGCAATTAGAAAACTATTATTTTCTACATAATTACAATTCTGTAAGATTTTGAATATATTCCACATTTTATTTTGAAACCTAGTCATTATATAAGCAATATTCTTCATCTCACAAAGACCTATTTGAAAACATCAATGTTTTGTTTTCTGAACACAGTATTCTGTTTCTAATGATATTGTGAGTTTCTTTGTTCCCCGTTGCTTTTCATAGTTCATACTTCTATATTATTTCTACAGGGCAAACTGATTTTGTATATTGATCTATTTTAAAATATGAATGAGCTACAAACTGAGGTTTTGAAAACCTAAGTAAAAGGAATTATCTCTGAGAGATGAGTGTGTAGGAAAGTGAAGTAGAAATTGTGGAAAACTCCCTAACTCATTTGATAAGCCAAGAATTGGCTTGATATCCAAACTAGACAACAACAACTCAGGAAAAAAAAACTACACACCAATATTCCAGTAAATGTAGACACAAAGATCCTTATGAAAATATTAGCAGATTGACTCCAACAATACCTATGAAAAAGGATAATATGTTGTTACCAAATGGGGATTATCTCTGGAATGCAAGGGTGTTTTACTTTCAAAAGTCAGTGTAACTTATATTAACATAATGAGAAAGCAAAACCATAAGATCATTTTAACTTATGCAGAAAAAACTATTATCTATTCATAATAAAAATTCTGAGAAAACTGGGAATATAAAAGAACTTCCTCATTTTGAAAAAGGTACCTATAAAAACCTGCAGCAACATTATAGTTAATCATGATGCTTTCATAAATTATAAAGGACTTCATGGTTATACAGCATCATAAATGATTTCTTTCTGAGACAGAAAACAAGGTAAAGCTGTTGATTTCATTACTTTAATTCAGTGTTGTACTGAAGGTTATAGACAGTGCAGTACAACAAGAAAAAGAAATGAGAGAGGTAAACAGATTAGGAAGAGAAAAGTAAAAGTTTTAAAGACATGATTGTACATGTAGAAAATATTAAGGAATTTATTTTAAAAACTACTAGAACTAATATGTGAGTTTAGTAAAGTTGAAGAATACAAGATCAGTATGTAAAAAGTTAATTTTTTCCATATACTAGCAATAAACAATTACAAATGGAAACTTTTAAATAATATTATTTACGATAGCATTAAAACCTTGAAATACTATGGGATGAATTTAACAGAATACATACGGTACACTCTGAGAACTACAAAACATTGTTGAAAGAAATTAAGGACCTAAATAAACTGGAAAATATACTGTGTTCTTGGATAGCAAAGTTCCATATTGTTAAGATGTCAAGTATCCATGATTTGGTTTATAAATTCAGCGTAATCCCAGGTACTTAGATCTTAATATTCATGGTTAGTGTTAGCCATTGCCCTGGAAGTATTGGCTATTTTATGTTTAACTTTTCTTTTTATTCATAAGTAATCACTTACTCAAAAATTTATCTGAACATGTATGTGTATATATTAAAGCCAAATAATAGATGAGCCGAAGTAAAATCCAAATTTGTATCCTAAATTTGTCACAAGTTCAACCTTTTAATAAGATTTTAGAAACCATTCAGGTGCCAAGTGTGGTGGCCCACACTTATAATCTCAGCCCTTTGGGAGGCTGAGGCAGGTGGATCCCTTGAGTCCCGGAGTTCAAGATCAGCCTGGGCAACATGGCACAATCCCATCTCTACAAAAAATACACATATACACACACACAAAATGAGCTGGGCATGGTGGCATGCACCTGTAGTCCTAGGTGCTAGGGAGGCTGAGCTAGAGGGATTGCTTGAGCCTGTCAAGGCTGCAGTGAGCATGTTGCTGCACTCCAGGCTAGATGACAGAGTGAGACCCTGTCTCAAGAAAGAAAAAAAAAAGGGAAACCATTCAGAAACACAATTTATTTGACTATAATACATAAAGAAATCAAATTAGAGCTAATATACCATAATAGATAGGAAATCTGGTGTTAGAAATGCCTGAGTTTAAATCCTGGTTTGCAACTTTGTGATCTTTAAAAATTTATTCAGTGTCTTTAATCTTTAATGTCTCATCTTTAAAATGTGATTAATAGTTCTTTTGTCGGCCTGGCATGGTGGCTCATGCCTGTAATCCCAGCACTTTGGGAGGCTGAGGGGGGCAGATCACTTGAGGTCAGGAGTTTGAGATTAGCCTGGCCAACACGGTGAAACCCCATCTCTATGAATAAAATACAAAAACATTAGCTGGACATGGTGGCACACGCCTGTAATCCAAGCTACTCGGGAGGCTGAGGCAGGAGAATCGCTTGAACCTGGGAGGTGGAGGTTGTAGTGATCTCAGGCTGCACCACTGCACTCCAGCCTGGGCAACAAGAGTGAAATCCATCTAAAAATAATAATTTAAATTCTATCATATTTGCCCAGATTTAATGAGACAATGTATGTAAAGCATTTAAAATAATGCCTGACACTTAGTAAGCACGAAATAATTGGTAGCTGCCATTATTGCTAAAAGTGACAGTAACTTGCCATTAGGGGCAGTAAATGCTATAATATACACTATATTATATATGATATAGTACATATTTCATTTTCACTGCAGTTCATTTCTAAAAACTACAGTGTGATAGGTTAGTTAGGGTAAATAATAATTTTTCTATATGAATTTTTTAATAAATGGTCATTTCAAAATGACCTCTTCAAGATGCCTCATATATAACGGAAGTATGATATATGTAAACTGTGTGTACAATATGTCATAAAACAGATTCCTTAACTGTAACCCTTCATAATAATTTGTGTCTGTTAAAAAATAATTCACATGTTTTTGGAAAAGCTGTTGCAAAATCTATAAAATGGATATAAATATACTGCAAATATTCATTTGATGTTACAGTGCGTTCCAGTTTCCCCAAAATTGAATACATACAAAATTAAATTATACATACTATATCAGGACATAGGAATACTACTATGATGGCCATACTAATAAGCATTTAATGCTGAATTTGCTTTTATTTCTTAGAATTAATGGGTGGAGTTCTGTTTTGGTCTTAAAATGTATAAAAAAGGCAAAATTGAAGCAATTGACCAGGTAAGAAAGTCCAATATCCAACAGATGCTAACTTCAAGTTAGAGTTCAGGAAAACTCATCATCACTGGAGAGTTTCTAATAAGGCAGGAAGTAGTGATGCAAAGCACTGGAGATGACAGAATGTTGGAGAAATATTTTGGGGAATCCAGGCTGGCAGGTGGTTATTGACCAGGAGACCTGGCTAAGGGTCACATCTGAATACTGGTCAAACAGTCTTTGTGCCAATCTTTGTGAGGACTATGGGGGGTGCCGTAGTTATGGCCTGAATATTTGGAAAAGTGAGACTCACCAAAGCAAGGTAACATCCACAAGGCAGAATATGGGAGTTTGGGGTGGTGGCAAGTCATGGTGCTTTGAAAGCAAATGACCAAAGTTGAAGCTTCAGTGCTCTGGACTAGAGCTCTTGGGATTCAGAATGGCTTCAATTAAGTGAAAAAAACCAACACTGGGGCAATGGTTCCCAGATCAAATGAAAGCAAGGGAGGCTTAAGGGGTGTGTTAGTTTTTTTTTGTTTTTGTTTTTGTTTTTTAACCACAAATGTAGTGGCTTGAAACAGGCCATATTTAGTATCTCACAATTCTGTGGGTCAGGAATCATGGCTAACTTAGTTGGGTCCTCTGTTCAGTGTCTCACAAGGCTGTAATCAAAGTATCAGCTGGGCTGTGTTGTTATCTGGAGGCTTGGCCAGGGAAGAATCCATCTCCAAGTGCATTTAGGTTGTTGGCAGAATTCATTTCTTTGGGGCTGCGTAAAAGAAGGCCCTGGCTTCTTACAGGCTGGGGACCTAGAGACTGCCTGTAGGTCTTTATTATGTGACGCTTTCTGTAGGCTGCTTATGACATGGTTTTTTCTTCTTCAAGGCCCTCACACTCAGTCTGCTAAGACAGACTCGTATAATGTAACATGATACAATCATGGGAGGGATATTCCTTCACCACGTTTTTTGTTTGTTTGTTTGTTTTGTTTTGAGCTGGAGTCTCTCTCTGTCACACAGGCTGAAGTGCAGTGGTGTGATGTTGGCTTACTGCAACCTTCAAGTGATTCTCCTGCCTCAGCCTCCCCAGCTGGGATTATAGGCACTTGCCATCATGCCTGGCTAATTTTTTTATTTTTAGTAGAGATGGGGATTCTTCATGCTGGCCAGGCTGGTCTTGAACTCCTGACCTCAGGTGATCCCCCTGCCTCAGCCTCCCAAAGTGCTGGAATTACAGCTGTGAGCCACTGCGCCCAGTCTCCTTCACCATTTCTGTCTTCCGTTGGTTAGAGTCAAGTCACAGGTTCCACGTGTACTCAAGGAGACGGGAGCTATATTCAGTGGGTGGAAATCATAGAGAGCATCTCAGAATTCCTCCTACGACACCAAGAAAGTCCAGTAACTTTCTAGGCGTCACAGGCTTTGTCCTAACATGTAACTTAATAGTCTGGTATCATTAAATGAGGTATTAGAAAGAATAGGTACTTAGAGATTCAGTTGAGATTGTCACATAGTCTAGGGCAGCATCATTTCTTAAACTGGGGTCATCTCTGAGCACAACTGAGAGAAGCTTGGGAAATCTGAGGCAGGGAAGAAAGAGTAAGTAGAGGAGTTATGGGGAATAATAACACTTTTCCTCAATGGATGCCAATTTTTAGATGCTTAGCATCAGATGAAATTAAGGCCACTAAGAATAAGGGCTTTTGAATCTCCTCACCTTTCACTGCCACAGTCTATTTGAAACTTTGCTGACAGCTGTCAAAGCATCTCACCCTTCATTGGAAATCTATAAAAACAATTACCATGTCATTAGCATGTACTTAAAAAATAAGGATTCAAAATATTTCTTAAAGCATCTCAGATGGACACAAGGCCATAGACTATCAAGGTATGGGTTGATATCTTTCTGTACTTTGATATTTATGAAAACTTTTGAAAGACTTGCAAATGATGTGGTAAAAAGACTCAAATGATGTGGTAAGAAGATGAGAAGGTGAATACTGGACACATAGTGTGTATTGGTTGGGGCTAAATTTAACTGCATATAAAGAAATCCATTTAGCTTTCTCCCACTCTTAGGAGGCCCAGAGCTCCTCCTGTCTTCCATCCCTGCCATCTTTAGAGCATGAACTTTTAGTCCTAAAGGCTTCTAAAGTTTATATGCCAGTTTCTATGGCTGCGGCTGAGCTCCAGCCATCACTTCTGAATTCTAGAAAGGATGAAAGAGAAGGCAGTGGCGGGTAGGGGAGAGGATGTTCTCTCATCACTCCCTTCGTCCATCCATCTGTCCTTCTACAATTCTGGATGCTACTGGTTGAATTACAATGCAATAATAAGACTCATATATTCAGGGGCAACTACTTAAGTGTTATTAGTAAGGGATAATATTAAATTGTTTATTGAGATATCATTAATATCTGAATAAAGACTAAGCCTATTTATTCCAGTAGGTAACAGTTATACATGATTTATTTCTCTTTTCAGAGAACACATTATCTTTGTTAGGCACTTTTCAAATGCTGTGTTTTCAGTGTATTTTACAATTACATGTTGGCTCTTTCTGCTAGTACATAGTCAGTGACTATGGTGGAGAGTTTGGGTAGAAACTCAGTCTGTGGCATATTCCACTGTATTTAATTCCCAGGCTCTGCTGCCTCACCATGGAATTTTAATGATATATTCTTCAAATGGAAATTTCTGACCCCTTAAAATGTCAAAAGACAATTTTTTATGATGAATGTTTTCACAGAGATTAGCATCTAGTGGCATATATGCTTAACCATAGTATTTTAGCAATAAAATATTTAAGTCTCCCAAATTATTAAATAGGGACTCTTACATGTGAGTATATATTACCCAGAGACAACATGCCATCTTTAGCCATTTCCTTCTAAATTATATGCACAAGTAATTCTAGCTTATTCTTTTAAGATAATTTCTTAAGAATTCTTTCTTTTGATAGAGACATGGTATCACTCTTGCCACGGCTGGAGTGCAGTGGCCTGATCACAAGCTCACTGCTGCCTTGAGCTTTTGGGCTCCCAAATAGCTGGGACGACAGCAACTTAGCCTCCCAAATAGCTGGGACTACAGCACATACCACCAAGGCCAGCCAATTTTTTTTGTAGAGTCAGGGTCTCATATTGTGCAGGCTGGTCTCAAACTCCTGGCTCAAGCCATCTTCCCACCTCAACCTCCCAAAGTGATGGGATAACAGGCGTGAGCCACCATGACCAGCCAAGGATTGTTTTGTGGTCAGTGTTAGTTAAAATTCCAAACCACGAATAACACTTTAACCCTACAAAATAATTTGTTGTGATTCTATCGGAGGTTCCTTTAACTGCTCAGTGAGGTAAATAAGGCATTCTCTTAAGGATATAAACATTTGAGTGAAAGTTAGTATTTTTTAGGTCCTCCTGTGTTTGTGTTCAGGTCAGCAAGCACTGCTGTGGTAATCCATGTGCTTCAGCTATGATTACTCAATTAACTCTGAATCCATCTATATCTGCTTTTGTACCCAGCATGCTTCCATTTTAGTCATAAAGATGGCATGAGATAGTGTCAAATGTTTAGCTGAAATCAAGATATACCATGTCTAAAACACTTCCCTGATTGTAAGGCTAGGTACCTCATCACAAAGGAACTGAGGTTAATTTGGCATAACTAGTTGGCAGCAAATCCAGGTTTACTTCTGGTTCATTTCTCTTCATTTCCTTAAATGCTCACAGACCATCTGCATAACAAACTTGAATCGAATTTCAACCGTCATACCTTTATGGATGTCTCCTACCCTTCTCATCTCTTTCCTCAGGCTTTATTGCTGTTTATTGAGACCTCCACCTGGATGTTCCTGCAACATTTCAAACACAATACATGTCAAATGGAACTCACGTCTGGGCTGCCTTTTGTTTTAACTAGTGTCAAAATTACTCATCCTGTCTCCCCCATCAAATTCTTAGAGTATTTTCTTTGTCTTCTACTTCCAATCAGCTTTCTGATACCGGTTTTATCTGTCCCTTTTCCCCAATGCCACAGAAATGTCTCCATGCAATGCCAGGCTTGGTGGCCCACACCTATAATTTCAGCACTTTGGGAGGCCAAGATGGGCGTATCGCCAGAGGTCAAGAGTTTGCCACTAGCCTGGCCAACGTGGTGAAACCCCTTCTCTACTAAAAATACAAAAATTAGCTGGGTGTGGTGGCAGGTGCCTGTAATCCCAGCTACTCAGGAGGCTGAGGTAGGAGAATTGCTTGAACCTGGGAGGCAGAGATTGCTGTGAGCCAAGATTGCACCATTGCATTCCAGGCTGGGCAACAGAGTGAGATTCTGTCTCAATAAAAAAAAAAAAAAGTCGCAATGCAGATATTTATTCCCTCTTGCCTGGAATACTAGAGTCTACTTCTTCTAACTGCTCTCCCTGCCGGTAGTCCATTTTTCTTCTTACACATACCTGCCAGAATAGTTTTCCCAAAGCAAAGCTCATGTCACAAAGCTCATGTCACTCACTACTTAGAAACCTCCATTGTTCTCCATTAGCTGATGAATACAGTCCAGACTTGTTAGCCTGGCATTCAGGCACCAGTCTGGACAGAGTCCTCCTTGCCAGCCTTATTGCTTATGGAACCCCTTCATGCATGTGGCATGCCCTGCGTCTTCATGCGCTTTTCCCTCTTTTCCTCCACCCCTCTCTGCAATCACTTAATAAGGGACAGTGTAAACGTTTGTGAAGCTTTTGCTGTTTCCACTTTAGAAACGTGGTGTCTCTTTCTTCAGAATGATCCTGACATGTACATTTACCTCTATCATGGCAAAAGGCCTTCCTCTGAAGGTCACGACTGTGTTAGAGTGTTAGCTTTTGGAGACAAAGACTTCAGTTTATTAACCTCTGCAGTTCCCACAGCATATGTCATCTGTGGACTCTGTTATTCGTCTTTTGTCTCTGTGCTCTGCTTCCTTAATTGGAGACTATCATTCTTAATGGTCTGACTAGGCTGTCTGTATCTTCCTTTCACAATTTTGTTGCTTTGGTGTCTCTCTACACTATTAGCCTCAGGAATCACCCTACGCCATGCTGCTGTCCTCAGGTTTGGGCTGTTCTAGAAGCATATCCCTTTCTATCATCATGGAGTGCTGCTCCCTTCTCTACTCTCCCCGTCCCTGCCCTCCCACTTCTATCTTTTAAAAAATTTAATTAATTTTTTTAGCCTTTGAGACTATCTTTATTGTTTTCATTATTGAGGGGACATTCAAATAACACAAAATTATCCACTTGCACATTGCTGACTGGGTGCAGTGGCTCATGCCTATAATCCCAGCACTTTGGGAGGCTGAGGTGGGAGGATTGCTTGAGCCCAGGAGTCTGAGAATAGCCTAGGAAACATGGCAAGACCCTGTCTCTACAAAAAGTTTAAAAATTAGCTAGATGTGATGGCATGTCCTTATGATCCCAGCCACTTGGGAGGCTAAGGCGGGGGGACAACTGGAGCCCAGAAGGTTGAGACTGCAGTGAGCCACGACTGTGCCACTGTACTATAGCCTGGGCAACAGAGCAAGACCCTGTCTCAATAAACAAACAAGTAAATAAAAAGTGAACAATTCTACGTCATCGAACCTGTTTGTGATGTGTTGCAACCACTATCTGCATCTACTTTCAAAATGTTTTCATTACCCCAAAGGAAACCTCTTACCTGTTAAGAAATTACTCCTCATTCCCCTATCCCTACAGCCCCTGACAATGACCAATGTACATTCTATCTCTGTGGATTTACCTATTATGGATATTTCATATATATGAAATCACACAATATATGACCTTTTGTGCCCAGCCTCTATCCGTGTTCATGTATCAGTATTTCATTCCTTTTTATAGAGGAATAATATTCTTTTGCATATATATATACACATATATATATGTATATATACACATATATATATACACATATATATGTATATATACACATATATATACACATATATATGTATATATTTATATATATATGTGTATATATATATATATCACATTTTGATTATCCACCCATCCACTGGCTTTCAACTATTGTAAACAGTGCTACCATGAACATGCAGTTTCAAGTATTGAGTCTCTATTTTCAATGCTTCTTGCTATATACGTAGGAGTGAAATTGCTCAATCATATGTAAATTCTATGTTTAACTTTTTGAGAAACCACCAAATTTTCTCTCTCACTCTCCTTCTCTCTCTCTCTCTCTCTCTCTCATCCTCTCTCTTTCACTATGCCTCAGTCAATTGCATGTTCAGACCTGAGTTCCTTCTCAGAAAACCTTAATAATTGCCAAGAAATGAGATTTACTCCTTTGTGTCAGAACGTAGACTCTGTCTCAAAGGCAATTAAGGACTTAAATATTAATTTTTCTTTTCTTTCATTTTCCCCTGAGACTTACTGGACACTGTTAGAGTTCTTTTTCTATATCATTTATATTGTTGTTGTTTTTTTCTTTTGTATCTGATTTCATCTGGGTTTACAACATCTTCATCCAGTGGACACAGATGCCAAACACTTTCTTCCTCATCTTCTTATGATTGTGCTGTATCCCTGTCAGGAGCCAATTGCTCTAAGATTATGTCACCACCTAGAAAAACAAATTCTGCTCTTTTCTTTTTTAGGCAACTATTCCCTTGTGTGTGATTTTTTTTTCTTTTTTCAAAGGCAAAAACTGTAAGTGGAAAAAGAAAGAAAAAGACTGAATCCTTATGTATCCCAGAGTTTCACAAGTCTGTTTCACAAGGAGATTGCTTTATTTTTATGACTTTATCATTTTTCCAGGTTATCAGAAATGGTAGTATCTGCAATCTCTTGTATTTGGGGTTCTCATTCCAGTTGGGAAATGTAGCACCTAATTAGGATGAAGGTCCCTTCTGTTCTCTAAGAAGGGAAGCATCCATCACCACTACATGGCCTCCCACTTGTGAGAGTCTCTATAGCCTCCCTTGCATCGTTGCTACCACTGATACTCCAGAAAGACTAGCTTGATCTTCTATTACCAAAACAAAACAAAACAAAAAACTGATTTTAGTGGAAGAGTTCCAGACGCTTTGGCATTTTTCCATTCTTTCTCTTTGTGTGGGGTTCTTCCCTACATCAAACTCATGACACTGGTTTGGTTTGCCCCATACTCTGAAGACATTTTATTTTCTGATCTCTCTGGATTTTTTTTTTCCTGTTCCCTCTAGGAAAGCTTCATTCTCTCTAATAATCCAGAAGGTGGAGAGGCCTTCCTTAAGCACTTCCACTTACTTATTCAGGAAGTGTTTGTTGAGCCTTTACAGGTGCAAGACAATCCTCTAAGCACTCAGAATACAGCAGTTAACAAAGCGAAGTCCTGTTCTCATAGTTTCATAGCCTAGTGAGTAAATACAGATAGAGAACAAATCAATAAGTCTGTAGTGTGTAATGTCTCAACTGGCAAAAAGTGCTTTAAAGACTAGGTGGCGCTATTTTAAATATGGAGGACATAGAAGGCTTTTCTGTTGTGACATTTGAAACCAATTAGGGGGCTAATGAAATAGTCCTGGTATAAGATGATGGTGTCTCAGACTAAAGGGGTTGAGACAGATGTGATTTTCCTGTGTTGTGTTCTCTTATAACAGGGAGATCACTCAGCATGAGGGTACACAAAACCCCTGCCCTTCTTAAGAAGTAAACAATTTAAAATATATTCTATAACTCATATAAGATGTACTTGATTTTCATTCTTTGTCTCAAATGGAACTTCAGTTCTTTGTTATATGATTTGTATTTTGCTTTTATACACTTAACCAGTTACTCTCAAACTTGAATATGGAGATGCATCACCAGGAAGAATTGTTTAAAATGAAGATTGAAAGGAGCACCCTGGGAGATTCATGTGCAGATGGCTTGGACTGCATTTTGACAAACACTGCAATTACCCCTCTACTTAAGCCATACTGGTTCCTCTGTACCACGTTGCTAAACTGTTGAAGATTTTTCGCAACTAATAAAGTGATTACTAGTGCTCTTCTAGTTAGCAGTCACATTGGGCCTACCAGTTTCTAACAGAATTTCCTGCCTTTCACGAGAATAAACAATATTTTGATTTCTTGCTGCTAGCAGTTTTCACACTGGTTCAGACTGCTCTGAGTTGTAATTCCTCCTAGAAAGAGCTATTTTTTTGCCACAGTTATAATCTATACTAAAAATAAATAAATAACAAATCATGAATAATCAGTAAAGTTTGAAACTTATTTTCTTTAACAAAAGATTATTTTCAATGAAATCAAATGCAGCTGTTACAGTTAACAATCTGTAGATTTGAATCTGAGGTACTTTATTTAGTGGAGCCCATTTTTAACAACCAAAGTTTTTTTTTTTTCAATTTCAATAGCTTTAGGGGTACAAGTGGCTTTTGATTATATGAATGAATGAAGTAGTTGTGAAGTCCGAGATTTTAGTGTGTCAGTTGAGTAGGATATGTTGTACTTAACATGTAGTTTTTTTATCCCTCACCCTCCTCCCACTTTTCCCCCTCTTGAGTCTCCAATGTCCATTATACCACTCTATATGCCTCTGCATACCGATAGCTTAGCTCCCACTTATGAGTGAGAACGTACAGTATTTGATTTTCTATTCCTGAGTTATTTCACTTTGAATAATGGCCTTCAGATCCATCCAAGTTGCTTCAAAAGACATTATTTTTTTTTATGGCTGAGTAGTATTCCATGGGAGGAGTGTGTGTGTGTGTGTGTGTGTCTGTGTACACACTGCATTTTCTTTATCCACTCAGTGTTAGATGGGCACTTAGGTTGGACTTAGGTTGGTTCCTTATCTTTGCAATTTTGAATTGTGTTGTGATAAACATTTCTACACAGATGTCTTTTTGATACAATGACTTATTTTTCTTCCGGTAGATACCCAGTAATGGGACTGCTGGTTTGAATGGTAAATCTACTTTTACTTTTTTGAGAAATCTTCCTACTGCTTTCCGGAGAGGTTGTACTAATTTACATTCCCACTATCAGTGTATAAGCATTCTCTTTTACCACATCTATGCCAACATTTACTTTTTTTGTCTTTTTAATAATGGCCGTTTTGGCTGGGGTGCAGTGGTATCTCATTGCGGTTTTAATTTTTATTTCCCTGATGATTAGTGATGAGCATTTTTTCATGTTTGTCAGCATCTGTAGATCTTTTTTTGAGATATATCTATCCAGGTCATTTGCCCACTTTTTGGATAGGATTATTTATTTTTCTTGCTAAATTGTTAGAGTTTTTTGTAGATTCTAGTTATTAGTCCTTTATCAGATGCATAGTTTGCAAATATTTTCTCTTATTCTGTGAGTTGTCTGTTTAATGAGTATTTCTTTTTCTGTGCAGAAGCTGTTTAGTTTAATTAGGTCTCATTTATTTATGTTTGTTTTTGTTTTATCTCCTTTTGGTATCTTAGTCATAAATTCTTTCCCTAGGTCAATGTCCACAGAGCTTTCCTGGGTTTTCTTCTAGAACTTTCATTGTTTTAGGTCTTTAGATTTAAGTTTTTAGTCCATTTTGAGTTGATTTTTGTGTATAGTATGAGAGAGGGATCCAGTTTCATTCTTCTACAGGTGGCTGTCCAGTTTTCTTAGCACCACTTATGGCATAGGGTGTCCCCAATTTATGTATTCTATGCTTTGTCAAGGACCAATTTGATGTGTGTATTTGGTTTTATTTCTGGATTCTCTATTCTGATCCATTGGTCTATGTATCTACTTTTATAGGAGTACCTACTATAAGGTTACTATAACCTTGTAGTATAATTTGAAGTTAGGTAATGTGATGCCTCCAGATTTGTTCTTTTGTTTAGGATTGTTTTGGCTATTTGGCCTCTTTTTTTGGTTCCATATTAATTTTAGGATTGTTTTTTCTAATTCTGTGAAAAATGATGTTGGTATTTGGATACGAATTGTATTCAACCTATTACTGCCATGGGCAGTATGGTCACTTTTACCATATTGATTCTTCCAGTCCATAAGCATGAAATGTATTTCTATTTGTTTATGTTATCTATGATTTCTTTTAGCAGCGTTATATAGTTATTCTTGTAGAGGTCTTTTACCTCCTTGGTAAAGTATATTCCCATATTTTTAAAATTTGTTTATTGGTTTGTTTTTGCAGCTATCATAAAAGGGATTGAGTTCATTTGATTCTCAGCTGGGTCATTGTTGATATATAGCAGTGATACCAATTTGTGTATATTGATTTTATAACTTGGGACTTTTATGATTTATTTATCAAATCTAGGAGTCTTTTGGATGAGTCTTTAGGGTGTTCTAGGCATATGATTATATCATCAGCAAATAGAGATAGTATGACTTTTCTCTTTTTCAATGTGTATGCCCTTTATTTCTTTCTCTTGCCTGATTGTTCTAGCTAGGACTTCCAACAACCAAGGTTTTTAAAAAAGTTAATTGCAAGAACAATATGACAACATTAAAGGAAACATCGAGGCTCCATCAGTATGGCAGACTGAATTAAAGTGAAATTTCCTCCTTCTATGAACTTTTAAAGCTGCTGAACAAAATATAAAGATGAGCTTGAGTAACAAAAAGTTAATGTGGAGGAAACAAAAAGAAGACATGAAGCTAAGAAAGATGAGCTCAAAATGTGAAGTTATCACAGTATGGGAGATTCTCAGACTGGATACAGGTCCCAGCATCATAGGACACGAGTTGTGGTATTGTCTGAGCTGGGAGGTGAGTGTGTGCTGGGATAGAAGCCTGGATGGACTCTGAAAGTCCTGACTCCTCAGTGAAAGGCTAACCAGCAAACTTTACCCAAGGTACAAGGAAACCTTATCCTAGGAACAAAAAAACTAGTTTTTTTGTCTCAGGACTTTGAAAGACAGTAATACAAAAGCCTCCCACGAAGAAAGATATATAGTATGAATTTTCATTACGTGCATGGTGCTTGAAGTTCTAAACCAAGAAATTAGAGCACAAACTGGTCTAGAGCACAATAAACTCCTGTTACCTGGTAAAAATAAGTAAAAATCTGCTGTGCTGAAATACTTCCACAACCTCTCTCCTGAGACAAGTACAGATAAAACAATTCTCCGAAGAACAGTTTGAAATAAAACACTGCAAACCAAATGTTGAAAAAATCGATCATAAAACAGGGGCAGCAGATAAGACAAGCATAATGATTAATTAGGATACAAAACACTTGAGGTACGAGGATGATCTCAAAGATACTAATTTAAAAAGTACATTTACAATTATTAAAGAGAAGGTATACACCCTACAGTAAAAAAAGGTAACTATGAAAATAAAGCAGATTTTAAAAAGAACAAAGCTGACCTTTAGAAATGAGAAATATAGCAGTTTGACATAAAGACTCAATGGACAGTTTAAACAGGCAAGTTATTTGTTTATGAATAAAGTATTTGTTGAGTGCCTACCATGGATAATATGTTATGTTGGATACTTAAAAAAACAAAAAGATGAATTAGACATGGGTGCTGCCTTTGAGGACCTTATAGACATCTCAGGAAGATAGCACATATAAATAACTATAAAGAAGCTGAAGAGAGATAGAATTATGGGTAGAAGAGAATCACTTTTTAAAATCTTTATGAAAAAGCTTTATGGAAAATGTTGCTGGATGTTGAGGGATGGGTGAATAAGGCTGTGGAGTTGTGATGAAGTATACTTACAGGAATAGCAAGAGTAATATGAATGCAGAGTAACCATGCTGGTTACACTGTGACCATTTCAGTTTGTTTATATTTTAGCAAAGAAGTTCTCAAGATTTGATGGGCACCAAATTCACCCTGAAGAACTTGTATGGAGCTTGTTCAGGGTATGTGATACAGGAACTTCAAGAGAGAAGAATGAAAAAGTGGATAGGTGGGCATGATATTGTGCTGGATCCTGAATGCCAGGCTGTGTGCACCTTTTCTTTATATTAGTAGAAAGTGAAGAATAATTGAAGTATGTTAATTGTGGGAATGATCTGACTAAAGCCAAATGCTAGAAAATTAATCTGGTACCAGTGTGTATAGCAGTTGGAGGAAAACATTGGAATTGGAGAGTTTTGTATTGAGGTTACTGTGCTCATTCAGGGAAGAGGAAATCAGAACCTGTCTCTTGATGAGGGCACTGAGAATGGAATGAGCAAATGGATTCAAGCAAGAAAAAATCCATAAACTAATTAGAAATGAGGGTGGTCAAGCAAAGACAGAAGTCTAGTTAGGACTCCAAGGTTACAGGTTAAGCGAGCAATAGGGAGATCCCAAAATCGAGACGCCAGGGCAGGATACTCAATTGAGACAACTGAATATGAACTGGTGTGATACCTGCATTTTGTTTGTCTAATGAGGGGGATACCCTATTGGGGTTGTCCAGCTGGCCACTGAGAAGAGAATCTGGACTGGAGATCAGGAGAAAGGCTAGGACTGGAAAAACGGATTTGAGGGTTATTGGGAGTGTGGTAGGTGTTGAAACGATGGTGTGGATGAATTCACCGGGGGAAAGAATATAAACAGAGCAAAAAAAAAATAGAGAAGATAAAAACTCAAGAACTAGGTACATTCAGGAAACGGGGATAATTATAAATCAGCAAAATTGTATAATGTGCTCAGAGTGCTAGGAAGGTAAGTAGGGAAACTACTTATGTTTTGCAGAGAAGACTTTTTAGCAGGTGGTGATCAGCAGGGTTAAAGATTGCAGAGGGAGATGGAGAGTAAAGACAAGCCACTGTGGGTGTTGGTGACTTTTAAGAATGCTGTTCTGTCACACAGTGAAAACAGAAGCCAGCAGGGCTTAAGGAATGAGTCAGTGATCAGAAACTGGCACCATTTATAATGCAATGTTATTTTGCTCGGAAAATTCGTACTTCCAATGGACCTTTTAACTACTATTGAAGAGCTTGGGAGAAAACCAAGAAAATATTGCTCATTTAACTGAAAGCAATTTATTTGTGATCTGTCACATATGTAATTTAAAGCAACAATGAAAGTCTTCCATTCTTCTTTTGTTCATTACTGCACATGCCTCTACCAGAGGCAAAGGTCTCATAAGGATGTTACCTTAATCCAAAGGATTTTATTTTTATTGAGCTCATCTTAGTACATAGAAAAGCTCCTTTAAAGCACAGCTTTGTATCAAAAAAAAAAATGAAACATAACAGGAACCTTGTTTTATTGCTGTTATAGATAGATTTTCTAAGATGAAAATTGGTTGGGACAAAATTTTGCAATCATTTTACACTTACAATAAACCATTATAAACTAGTATCACCAGCTATCGAAATACAATTTTTCTCAAGGGTGTAACTCCTAATTCAGCACCATTAACTGATAACAATGGGATATGATATGATGCAGCTATTTTCATTCCTTATTTCTTTTTATAATTATTGTGTAGTACATCAGGCTTACTCTGTACCTGACTTTCTGTGGGGCTGCCACAGCAGTTTGTATGTAGCAGAGCACTGGGCGAGGGCTTTGCAAATTATACCATTTGCTTCTTGTGGCAGTCTTGCAGAGCTGATATTGTTATTCTCATTGGATAATGAGAAAAGGAAGAATGAAAGAAGTGCAGTTACTTACCAGAGATGATGCAGCTATTAATTTTCTAGATCCTAACCTGGTTTTCTGAGTCCAAAGCTTGTGCTCTCTGTGCTCTATGACTGATGCTCACTCCCATCCTCTTTATTGGACTGTCTGTATATCATGGTGCTCTAGGAGCATGGATGCTACACTATTGATGCTGAACTATCAGGATTTTTTTTTATGATTAGAGACGATATTCTCTTATTTGACCCATGGATTAGTTTGGGTTGAAACATTCCCCTCCCCACACCTTTTTCTAACGAAAATTTCTTTAAGATAATGAAGAAATTGTCTTTTCAGATTTAAGAAGATATAGAAAAGCCAAATGGAAAAAAAAAAGAATTAAAAATCACTTGAAGGAAAAGGAAAATTTGGAACTGTAGTTTCAAATGCCAGGCAGCAGTGGACATAGCAGGTTGAGTGTGGCCGGAAGTTTTTGTGAAAAGACTTCATCCAAAGGCAGGACTGGTTCTGCTTCTGTTGCTGCACGCATATCTTGTTCCATTCCACTTTAGGGAAATGGATTGATGACACTTTCTTAACACTGGGAGAAGGCACAGAACATGCATGAGGGCAGGAGTACTAAATACGGTGAAACCTTCATCATCAGCCCAAAGCGCTCTTTCTCTTCACAAGGCAGTGAGCATTTCATCTACACAGGGGCTAACACACCTCGCTCTCCAGACTGAACCCCTGACAATTTAACCTTATCTCTAGGTCTATAAAGCAGCATCAAGAGTTTTAACAGTCACCCTCATCTGTTTGCATGACCAAGATCAATCTAAATATATCTCACAACAGAATTGTGTGATACATTAATAAATTAAGAAAATTTACAAATTAGAGCCAGCACTGAACTGAGTCAGTGAAGTTACATATAATCCATAGCAGTGGGTAATCTCAAGATAATTTCTAACTTTGCTCAAAAATATTAATTTGTCTCTGTCATTATACTTTCCTTAGGCTACCATTAAAATGATCAACCTTTTCTCTGGCATATACATAACCAACATTACAAAAAAGAAATGTGATTTATAGCTGTTCAGTCCACTTTAGGAAATAATAGCTTGGAATGTAAACATTTTTGTAAATAAACTACACTCAGGTAGTCAGTCCATAGTTATCCATGAGGAATTTCTTCTGGTTCATGATAGCTCTACCAGTTTTATTTTACTGTTATTATGTTATTTTTGACATGGCTTATTTGTCACTTTATACAGTTCAACTTTAAATAATCTGCTACTATTAACTTTCAGACAATAACTTTACACATTAAAAATCAAAAGACTACATGTTATTTACTCTTAGCAATTTCAGTATATGGGAATTAGAATACCCTAGCCATGGCTTTGTGCCAGCAAGTTTATTGATTGAATGTTGAATGACCCTAAACAGGTTTCTCTGAATTAACTACTGTAATCAAAGTACAAAAGCAAGATAACTATTATTTGTAGGAACTAAATCTAAAAAGAAATAATCACAGAGTCAATAGAAAACATACAAAGCTAGAATGACTCTGTTAACTTAATTCGTCCTAATGTGACAACAATGAGGTCTATATATTCAGGAACTAAATATCAATACTAGGACTGACGTTGGACCAATATGCTTTTAACATGATTACAGTAACATTAGATTGTTGGTCATTCAAACTATGCTTTATTAACAAGATGATTTCTCAAGAGGGCAGATTGAGTCTTTACAAAAAAAATAAAAGTAGCAAAAATCTGTATGATAGTTTACATTTCTTGTCTTTTGCTTTAATGCGCTTAGTAGTTGACCTGATAAAAAGTGAATAGATAGATCATAATATTTAAAGTAAAAGATTTACAATTATTTCTCAGAAATGGTACACATTAGCCAATTTTGGTAGCATTTTTGTTTCACATAAAGTTTCTTTCTGACCAAAGTGGTATTAAAAGCTTGTGAAATTCATTTAAAATTCAGCTAAAAAGTATATAAAGTATTGCATTTACCCTTCTGAAAGCGAAATGTTTATAAAGTAACAGAACATTTATTTCCATTAAAGAGATATTTTAATTAAGCTACGGAGAGGTTTTACATTATAATCTATATGAGTCATATGCATATAAACAGATGTATAACTGCACTACCTGATTTATAAAGATCCAGAACATATAAAAATCCCGATGAAACCTCTTAAAATTAGATTCAATTTAAAAAATAGCTGGAGTTTTAAAGGTGATGTTACAAGCATTTCCCCCACTCATGTTTAACTGCTCTATTCTGTTGTGCACTAACCTCAATTCCCCACTTTTTTAAATTATTGTTCTTCACTTTTTATAAGTATGCTTCTCTACTTGTGCATAAGTCTCATGAGCTCTGGTTTAAGGGTGAATGTGCTACTCAAGTAAGTGTGTTGATTCTTGCATATAGTCGATAGCTTTCTAGTATTGCCTCTGAAATGCTGTGTTCCCCCAGGTGTCTGCCCTTAGTGCTCTTGCTTTCTTCTTCTTCTCTCTGTGAGCACTGTGTTCCCATGGGTACTACTGGGTAACACCCGAGTCTCTAAGTTCTACTTCACACCCTTGCCTGAACTCTTGCACAGAATTTTCAACCACATGCAAGATATCTTCTGTGGCATTCAATAGGAATCTCAGATTCAATAATAGAAAACTAAATCATAATTTCACAAATCTGCCCCTGATACTGGGATCCTCCCACTGTTAATGGCATTACCGTTTTTCCACGCAAGTGAGAAACAATGGTCATTCGCCCCACCGTGTTCTTTTCTCAGCTCCCATATCCAATCAGTTGCTGAGTTGTGTTTAATCTACATCCACATTTTCTCCAGCTTCACTTATTCATTTAATCCATTGACAAACGTTTTTTGAGCTTCTTTCTACTTTTATGTCATGTATTTGGAATATGAGACAGTGCTTGCTTCAAGAAGCTCACACCTCATAAGAGAGAAAGAACTAAATAGACCATCACTGCCCAGTATGATAATTATTAGTTAGAATTATTCACAAGCTGCTGAAACTGGGATGAGGACATGGGAGCCTTTCAGAAGGAAGTGGCATGTTGGCACTGTCTGGAAAGATAAAGAGGAGTTATCTAGGTAAAAAGCAAGAGAAAGCCTTCCGGGAGGCAGAAACAACAGTATGTACAAATGTCCAGAGCTGGGAGACCAGAGTGTGCTGTGAGAGATCTGAGTGTTTCACGGAGGCATAAGAGTGATTCAGGCTACAAGTTGATGAGTGCAGAGAAATGAAACAGCAGAGGAACATTTATGAAGGGCCTGGATATCTAACTAGGAAAGTTGGATTTCAATCTCAAAATATCTTTCTTTCTTCTTTTGCTATGGATCATCATACCTTTTGTCAGCAACATGGCAAAAAATCTCCTATTCTTTTGCGGGCCATTCTCTTCCCATTTTTTTTCCTTTGGATTGTGGTCAGAGGTCATTTCCCAAATGAGAACCTGTCTCTCTCCCTCATCCTTCAATGGCTTGAATTATTCACTAAATTACTCTCAGTTCCTACAACCTCTTCCCACTTCTGCCAAACACATCGTGTGGGTCAAGCTTATGACTACTGTCCTCCCTTGTGAATTATAAGCCTTTTAAGGCTGGATTCTGTGTCTCACACAGCTTGGTACATTTATGAAATAGAACACCTTGCCATGTGCTTTGCATGTAGTAGGCCTTTGCATATCTGTTGTGTTGAGTGAAAAGAGTCTTACCACATTTCTTTATTTTTCACAGTGTTTTATGCACATTGAGGTAACCGTGTTGCTGTAATAATCACTAGTTGTCTTGTTGCTCTCAGCAAGTGTTCCTTATAGGCCAGTGGCTTATCACATGCTCTGCTGCTACAAATCAGAAAAATTCCAAAATAGAGTGGCGTGGCTGTGTGCAAACCTTCGTGTACAACGTTTGTTGGCTTTTTCTACAGAAAATAAAAGACTCTCACTTTTCCCTAGGGTAAAAGCAGGCATAGAAAGCCTGGATGCAAGGCCTTTGACAAACATTATAATTTCCAGGGCTCTAAAGCTTATTTCACTGATAGGTATAGTGAAAAGGGCTCCAAATTAAGAGCCAGTAATAGGTTTTGGAGTTCTATCCCTAGCTAACTGAGTGACTCTGGGTAGCATTTCTGGGCCCCAGATTCCCACCTGTGGAGTTGGGAATTAGACTTAATTTCTAATCTCCCTGTAAACATTCTTTCACCGGTATTTCCATAGCAGCCTACCAATCCAACATCTCAATTTCCAACAATCCAAACCCATTCTGACTTTGTTTTGTTTCTTTTAATCCTTACTATTGTTGAAGAAAAGTTGTCATTAGAAGAATATTGGCTAGCTTTCAGAATGAATTACAATGAAAACTAGGCTTGGGAATTTGATGGCTAGCAGCACGGCACACCTCTATGCCACTCCACAGGAGCAAGGCAGGGAGGATAGCAATTGGTGTTTCTGGACACCTTCTGGCACTCAAGTCTCTGTCAGTAATCTCTGTTTCTGTGTCTTCGCCTCACTCCCTCCATATTCATGGTCCCAGATGTGGGTATCTGATTGGCTGGGCCCAGGTCAGGTGCTTCTGCCTAGCTGCTGGGAGTGGAGAAAAGGAATATCTGGATCATTTTCTGGAGGAGTAGGCAATAGAAGAAGAGATTTGTTCTCATGGACACTTGGACAGACATGCAACCATCATTAAGACTGGTGTTGCCAATTGTGCCATGCCCACACCAGTAATTATCTCAGTGAGGTAAATCCTCCTTCACCATGTGCACATTTAAGACTTCAAGCACATGCTAGATCTGTTTCTTCTTCAGAAGCCAGTTTTTCTCCGGTTTAGACCACTTTTTCAATTACCTTTTTTTATGCTTTGTCTTCAACAACATAATTTTCTGGATTTTGGTAAACTTCTGATGTAAATTAAGAACTGCAGTTACAGCTTTGACCACTGGAAGTGTCATTCTAGGATGAGGAGACAGGCAGAGCGGTGTGGATCACTCATCCGGCTCATTCACTTGCAGACATGTAGCAATAGTTTGGAATCAGGAATTCTCTCTGGCCACAAACAACTTAGAACAGATCTTGTATATGAAAAACACAGTTGAGAAAAATTATATTTAAGAAAGATAATTTTAAGGGCATCCTACCTATCCAAGCCTCCACATAATCTAAGTTCTTATCATTGGAATACATTAGATTTCTAGAAGATTACGTATAAGACTAAGTCACTTTTGTCTCATGAAAGACAATGTTCGCCAAATTGCCAGCAACCTGAACTATTGTTTCTGCCTTTTTGGGGAAACCTAATGTGTGAATATTGTCCCTTGTGATAGAGTTTCCTGTACTAGACCCCATGTTAGAAATGTATTGCAAAAATTAAAAGAGGAAAACTTAGTTTCTGTTTAAAAATGTGAAATTTCCTCTCATGAGAGCCGTGTAAGTTAGCATGTTGTCTTTTTCACACAGCACCGGATGTAATGCTATTCACAGCGACTGTCTTGGTCTTTGTAGTTGTTACTTTTATTTATCTCCTTTCATTTCTGGTTATTTTCTAAGCCTCTCCACTTTTATTTTGAAAGTAGAGACAAAAGAGGGAAGAGAAGTAGAGAGAGATGTTTAGATAGAGTCTGGAAGCCGGATAGCCACCCAGATGAACAGAGGTAACCTCAGCACAGGAATCGCAGCATTCACCACAGCAGCGGGACTGGCAATGGGTATCAGATACCTTGTCATCCCAAATCCTCTCTTAACCAATGGCGATCTAGTCTGTCTGGGTGGCTGCGTGCCCAGTTGGTCTAAATGTGGTTTAAAACATCATCAGTATTAAAGCCTTTCACACCTCTCCACTCATATATTTATATGAACTGTTTTATCTCCAACATAAAAATAGCATGTGGGACATCAGCTACTAGAAAGAAAACAAACAAACAATGAGATATCAGTCAGTAACATCATCCATCCACCTTGGATTATTGTGAATAGTGTGAGCTGTTAACTCTCCAAATTATATTCAAGTATTTCATCACCTGCTTAATCAAGCTGCAAAAGACGGAGTTGGACCACTTCAACTCCAGTGATTTGATTACGTGGTAAAGAGACTGGTGCATAAACATCAATCCTGGGAAATTAATTCGTGAAAATTAGCTGAAGATACCCCCAGAGGCCTGTTTTGTATCTATTTTTGCATAAAATGTTGAACTGACTACTTACTGAGGGTGTCTTGGGGGGACTAGAATGATTATGCATGATTCTGTAGCTATCTAGAGAGAAGCATGAAGAGGCTGTGAAGTGACCTGAAAACGCATTCTGATTAAAGCTAAGTCTTGAACAGGAAAATTGCTTTGAAATGATTAAAGTTAAAATTGTTGGTAATGAAGAAAACACTTGTCCTAGAATGAGGCCTTTGACAGAGAGAATCTCATTTCGAATCTTTTCTAAACCGTAGGGTTTTGCTTTTAAATTGCAAAATATTGCATTGTATCAACCTATCACATTATCTCACCTTTGAAATTAATGCAAGATTCAGAGAATGTTCTAGATAAAAATCTAGCAGGGGATATCATGGATGAAAATCTGCCCTTAGCAGAGTGAAGTCAGCAGCATCCTTTAGAGCTAACTTAGATGAATCTGCTCAGTGGAGCCTTTCCAAGGCTTGGCCACAACCTCTACTCTCAGGGTCCTCGGCTCCTTTGTATGTCTAGCACGTCGGGCTGTAGTTCAAAACTTTGCTTAAATATCTGTCTTTCCCACCAGATCATGAGGTCCTAAGGGACAGGGGTCGTGTTCATTACCTTCTGTATATTTCCGGCATCTAGGAGGGTGCCAATCCCACCTAAGATTGAGCCTATATCTCTGAATACATTTATTCTTGTTGGTAAATATTCACCTTTGCTTATATTTAAAGATGTTAATATCATATCTGAAACTTCAGGAAACACATGCTACAGAATTCAGACTTTTCAGCTGTTGGAAAGGCCATATCAGTATCTATAAACAGCATATTGAAACTATGTGTATACCATATGTAACATCATACCCTTAGCAGAGACTGGGGCAGCTCCTAGAATCAAGCACATTAATATTTCTGCAGCCAGAAGTATGAATTGGCACACTCTGTGGGATAAATACACTATAATTTGATAACAGCTCAGGTCAGGTCAGATTTTGCTATCAGAGGGTTACAAAAAACTTCATATTTTTGGAACTCTTTAGATTTTAGAATTGCTAGTAAGGTACTGTGGACCTGTATTGTATCTTCAGAAAGGAAAGAGTTCTTGTCTACAGGAAATATTTCTGGGTGCAAGGGCCCTTGCTCTTGTGAATTCAGGGAGGAGGAAGAAAATGATGCTGGGTCTCTTTGCATAGTGACATGCTTCCAGAACTGTCACTACTGCTAGGGTCTCGCAGGATGATGATACCAGAGGGGGCAATCTCAGTAGCTCATTTCCCACGAGGATAGCTCAGCCATTGTGCCACCCCTGCCTCTATGCCTTTTACCTTATCTGCTGCTCCATCTTCCCTGTTCTAAACTATCTATCCTTTTTTTTTCCCAGAGCCTCCCTTCTTCACTCCTCCATTGCTTTCTCTCTGAATTTTTTTCTTTTATCCTTTTTGGCTCACCAAAGCTTAGATCTTAGGAGTTCTGACGCTCATCTTGTTTGCCTTCAGCATAATTTTTTGGCACATGATGCTTATACACCTCATTCACCTAAAAACCAAAGCTTTATTGTTAGGTTGTCTTAGAGTGCATATCAGTCAGTGCTTACATGGAATGGAAGCATTCTGTGTACCTGCCTTTGTTATTAGGATTTGTGTTTGTCTGTTCTGTTTGTCTGTTCTGTACACTGTGTAGATAAGCATCTTGGGAATGTGTAAGTGGATAATAGGCTAATACTGTTCTCTGTATGAATCTAATCTCCTGTATCCAAAAAGATTGGTGAAAAAAATTCAAATATGGATATATTAATCTACGTTTAAAATTAAAGTATGTAGCATCATGTATATGCTTTAGTAGTTTTTAAAAATACCTTTTTGACAATAATTTTTAACAGTGCAATTGTTCATTTTTCTGTGTGACATTTGGTTTTGCCTGCCTGTATTTCTAATTCTGTTTGATTTACTTAAACCATGTATCTGTTTTGCCAGTATCCACAAGAAATCTCAATGTTAGGCTCTTTATTAAAGGAATTGTTTTGTTGTTCTCACTTTTTCTAGTCTCTTAGATTGCTTTTAAAGTTGTGCCTTTACTCTTCTTGTTATTGTTGATGTGTAATGTTGACATGAGCAAAAACTGGTGACCAGAGAGATGGGATGAGGAAAGCAGTATCTCTATCCTGTCCAGACATCCCTCTCCACTTGTTGCATCATGTTGAATGCATGACATCGCAGTGGAAGCTGCAGGTGAAGTCCTGTGCTTCTTGTTAGTGACCTTGCTCTCTCTGTTACACTCACAGCTCTGGTCTCAGCAATAATTAGGAGGTCAACATCCCCCTGTGTGGTATCCAAATCTGGAAAGAATTGGAGCATGTTTTCCATGCAGTATCAGAAGTATTCACCAGCTAACACTAGGGAATTCCATACTCTACCTTTGTTAAGCACAATTATTGGCATAAAAGAGGTTTTTAATACCCATTTTTAGACTGCATTCTAGCCTGGGCAATAGAACAAGAATCTCGTTCTCTCTCCCTCTTTCTCTTCCTCTTTCTCTCTTACATTCTTTTTTTTCCTTTCTTTCACTCTTTCTTCCTTTCTCTCTTTTTCTTTCTTTCAAAAAAAAAATTCTTTTGAGACTGTCTCACAGTTCTTTGTAAGAATAGATTGCTGTCAATCCACTGTGGCATATTGCCAGTGATTATGGAAGCCCTTGTGTTACTTAATATTGTTTTCCAAAGAATTATGAATGTTTTTATGGAGGTAGGTAAAGGAATTTCCTTGATGCCCAGATAATAGAATACAGCATTTCCAAACAAGATTTCCTCCTTAATTCACTCATTCAGTAAATGCTTATTGCTGACAGGTAGTTCCCAATCTTGTTCAAAACACTGTGCTAATTTATAATACAGAAAAGGTGAGCTAGAACCTCTGCTTGTCCTTTAGAAACAGTATAGGGTCTAGAGTATAGATAAGGGGTGGTGAACAATGGCCTTCAGGCCAAATACAGCTCGCTGCCTGTTTTTGTAAATCAAATTTCATTGGAACAAATCTTGTATTCGCTTGCATATTGACCATGTCTGTTTTGTGCTTTAAGTATAGAGTTGAGTAGTTGCAACTATAAGCCTAAACTATTTACTCTCTGACCCTTTAGAAAAAAATGTTTGCTGATCGTTGCTATAGAGATAGAAACATAAATTATTACATAACCTCACAGAAGCAGCAGCACCTTACAGTGGGAGCGGTGTGAATTTTGAACCATGCCTATTTCAAATCCTGCTTCTATCATATACTAGCCTTACAGCCTTTAGCATGTTACTTAGTACTTCTGAGCTTTTTTTTTTTTTTTTTGCAAAATGCAGACAGTAATATCTATACTGCAGATTTAATTTTAGCACTAAAGAGAGATTATATATATGTAAGGCCTTCAGAGTATAACAATAGTCAATAAATGTTCATTTGTCAAAAAAATGGGATGACACATAAGTAAGATAACTATATATCCTAGAGCCACTTTGGTTTATACCTGTTGTCCCAGTTTAATTATTAATAACCCCCTTCACTCTAACGTGTCCTAATTTGGGTAATAAATTGCATGATCACACTATGCTTAGGGAATTTCTTAAAGTTTCATTTGTGATTATCTTGTTTTGATGATGTGCCAAATTTATTTTAAAAGTAAGTTTTATTTAAAACTTATTTTAAAGCTGTAAGTACTATGATAGGAGAGTAAATTGCTTTGTATTAGTCATTGCTGAACTAACTACACAAATGTTTTGATTCCTGTATTATTAAACTTTGTTCCTTTAAGCAAGAAACATTTATTAACCCAAAATAATGTTTTCCAAATTTCATTAAGGAGACTGAGAAATAACTAGACCAGCAAGAAGAAAATTGGTTTTCTGATGTGACAACCTTGTAGTAAGAGGTCTAGGAGGAGTGGGTCCTGCCTGTGATGAAATAGGGGTGCATTTGGGGAGAGAAAACTATGGGAGAACTGAGCCTGTTTTTTGAGCCTGATAAAGGATGTAGCCACTACTGTGCTGATTTTGTTCATTTGAATTCAGTTAGGACCTGAACCATTGGTTTCCCCTTGAAACAAGGACCTGGTTATGGTCCCAAAGGGGTCACCACTTTTGGTGACACCTCACTAACCTTATACTCACCACCAGCCTTATACATTCTAAGAGAAAATACTGTGTAATTCTCTGGATCCAAAGGTGGAAGGTCAAGAAGAGAAGAGTTGTGCTATTTTATAAAAAATATATTTAACTCAAAGATATTGATCTAGATATTGGGAATAACTGGATGTTGGGGAGACTTTATACCAGGCCTTGATTCCTTTGTTAAGAACAAAGATATGAATTGGAGTGGCTGGGAGGAACTCCATGGAAGAATCAAGACTGAATTGGGTCTTGCAGGAGAGATCCAGGGGTCTAAGGAAGAGGATTGCAAACTGGAGGGACAGCAGTAATCAGAAGCAGGCAGATAGATATGGTATGTCCTGTTGCAGGTGCTCTGGAGAGGCCCTGAGAGTAGATTTCTTGTACTGAAAAATCATGAAGATGAGTTTGAATGGATGTGACTGTGAAGGACCTTTGATGTGAAATTGGAGAGCTGACATTTGTTTAAGCATTGAGAAATTAGTACTTATTTTAGAACAACATTCTTCAAATTTTGGATATTGTTTCAGTTTGTTTGAACTTTCAAGCATAATTATAGGTAATTTAATATTGTAGAATAAATATCATCTGACTGCTGCTTTGTTTATGTGGAAATTTCTCTCTCTTCTTATGCTGCTAAGTAAATGCATCAAAAGATTTTATTTGCTAGAAGTGCAGATTGTTTTTCCTGCTTACAAAATATTTTAGTCAAATGGACTTAAAAGTGTGATGCTTCACCTCATTCCTCACACCTCACATTGATGATCTTCTGACCCTGGCTCTAGTTCTGACATGGTTTGGCTGTGTCCCCACCCAAATCATATCTTGAATTATAGTTCCCATTATCCCCATATGTCATGAGAGGGACCTGGTGGGAGGTAATTGAATTATGGGGGCGGTTTCCCTTGTGCTGTTCTTGTGATAGTGAGTGGGTTCTCATGAGATACTGTGGTTTTATAAGGTACTTTCTCCTTCTTGCTTGACACTTCTCCTTGCTGCCACCATGTGAAGAAGGACATGCTTGCTTCCCTTTTCACCATGATTGTAAGTTTCCTGAGGTCTTCCCAGCCATGCTGAACTGTGAGTCAGTTAACCTCTATTCTTTATAAATTACCCAGTGCCAGGTATGTCTTTATTAGTGGCATGAGAATGGACTAATACAGTAAATTGGTACTGGGAATGGGGTGCTGCTGTAAAGATACCCCAAAATGTGGAAGAGACTTTGGAACTGGGTAACAGGCAGAGGTTGGAACAGTTTGCAGGGCTCAGAAGAAGACAGGAAAATATGAGAAAGTATGGAAATTCCTAGAGACTTGGAGAGCTCAGAAGACAGGAAGATGGGGAAAGTTTGGAACTTCCTAGAGACTTGTTTAATAGCTTTGACCAAAATACTGATAGTGATATAGACAATAAAGTCTAGGCTGAGGTGGTCCCAGATGGAGATGGAGAACTTGTTGGGAACTGGAGCAAAGGCGACTTTTGTTATGCTTTAGTAAAGAGACTGGTGGCATTTTGCCCCTGCCCTAGTGATCTGTGGAACTTTGAACTTGAGAGAGATGATTTAGGGTATCTGTCAGAATAAATTTCTAAGCAGCAAAGCATTCAAGTGATGACAGAGTATAAAAGTTTAGAAAATTTGCAGCCTGATGATGTGGTAGAAAAGAAAAACTATTTTCCTTGGGAGAAATTCAACCTAGCTGCAGAAATTTGTATAAGTAATGAGCAGCCCAATATTAATTGCCAAGACAATGGAAAATGTCTCTCGGGCATGTCAGAGACCTCCATGGCAGCACCTCCCATCAAAGGCCTGGAGGCCTTGGAGGAAGAAATGGTTTTGTTGTCTGGGCCTAGGGTCCCCCCGCCCACCCGCTCTATGTAGGCTTGGTACATGGTGTCCTGAGTCCTAGCTACTTTGGCTCCAGCCATGGTTAAAAGGGACCAAAGTACAACTCAGTCCATTGCTTCAGAGGGTGCAAGCCCCAAGCTTTAGCAGCGTCCATATGGTGTTGGGCCTGTAGATGCATGGAAGTCAAGAATTGAGGTTTGGGAACCTCCTTCTAGACTTCAGAGGATATATGAAAATGCCTGGATGTCTAGGCAGAAGTCTGCTGCAGGGATGGAGCTCTCATGGAGAACCTCTGCTAGGGTAGTGTGGAAGGGAGATGTGGGGTTGGAGCCCCCACACACAGTCCCCAATAGGACATGCCTATTCGAGCTGTGAGAAGAGGGCCACTGTCCTCCAGACCCCAAAATGGTAGATCCACTGACAGCTTACCATGCACCTGGAAAAGCTGCAGACACTCAACACCACCCTGTGAAAACAGCCAGAAAGGGAAGTATACCCTGCAAAACCACAGGAACAGAGTTGCCCTAGGCTGTGGAAGCTCAATCAACATGGCCTGGGTATGAGATACGGAGTCGAAGGAGAATTGTTTTGGAACTTTAAGATTTAGTGACTGCTCTATTGGATTTTGGACTTGCATGGGACCTATAGTCCCTTTGTTTTGGCCAATTTCCCCTGTTGGAATGGGTGTATTTTTCTAATGCCTGTACCCCCATTGTATCTAGGAAGTAACTAACCTGCTTATGATTTTACAGGCTCACAGGTGGAAGGGATGCCTTGTCTTGGATGTAACTTTGGACTTAGGCTTTCAGGTTAATAGTAGAATGAGTTAAGACTTTGGGGAACTGTTGGAAAGGCATGATTGTGTTTTGAAATGAAAGGACATGAGATTTGGGGGAGGGCAGGTGTGGAATGATACAGTTTGGCTGTGTCCCCACTTAAATCTCCTCTTGAATTGTAGTTCCCATAATCCCCACATGTCATGGGAGGGACCTGGTAGGAGGTAATTGAATCAATGGGTCAATTACCCTCATGCGGTTGTTGTGACAGTGAGTGAGTCTCATGAGATCTGATGATTTTATAAGGGGATTTTCCCCCTTTTGCTCAGCTCTTCTGCTTGCTCCCATGTGAAGAAGGACATGTTTGCTTCCCCTTCTACTATGATTATTAGTTTCCTCAAAGTAAATATTACTCAATTAAACATCTTTCCTTTATAAATTACCCAGTCTTGGGTATGTCTTTATTAGTTATTACCAGCATGAGAATGCACTAATACAAGTTCTGAACATCTTTTTTTTTTTCAGCTTCTAAACAGAAATGTATTGGTCACAGTTCTGGAGGTTAGGGAGTCCAAGATTAAGGGGCTAGCAAATTTAGTGTCTATTGAGGGCCTCTCACATGGTGGAAGTGCCTGAACATCTTTTTTAAAGTGTCTTTCCTCACACTAATAGTCTTCTTCTTCCTTATTTTCTTTCCTGTTTTTTTTCCTCTATCCCAACTAAGGCTCTCTTGCTTTTGCTTGTCCTTATCTTGTCCTTGCAAGCCTTTCCCTCAAGAGAGGGTGAAACTACCTGAAGCCAAGAAATGAAAGGGTGTTCTCTAGACTATAGGTTTGTGGAAAGGGAGAGGAAGGAACCAGAGCCACACACACCTGTCCCCCTGGCATCTGAAGGGAAGGCTGGGCTCGTGAGTCTATCCGATGCCAAAATAACTTCTCAGTGGAGCCAATTCAATCAAAGACAGGCAATTCAGTGCAAATTTAGTCCATGTGGTTCGTTGGCATTGTGTAGGCAAAACAAACCAGTTGAGTGACATCCTTGATCACTTTCCAGCTGGTAATTTTGGTGTTTCCTAAAGCAGAGATTGCTAAAGTGGGAAGCAGGAGTATTTAAGTAGTGCATACAGTGATCCATGGGAAGCAAGAAAAAAAAATATTAGAAGTTCTATTTATATCTAAAATAAGAATCTGAGCCATATTAACATTTGATTTTATGGATTGTTAATAGTACATATGAACTTTTAACATCAATCATAGGGATGAATCCTCAAATTTTTTGCTGATGCATAATCAAAGCAGTTTGGTGACTACTGTTCTAGATTATGAATTTCCAATCTGTGGGCTCACTGTCCTCCCACTCTACCTTAGGGGTAACAATTATTCTAAGAGTTCTATTAAGACATGTAGGTGGACTTATATTCACATTCAGTAGATATTAAAAATGCAGTGATCTGCTCAAGGTTTGCAGGGTTCATTTAATATGCTTTTGCTGTTATGTTTTGAAATTTACTGTAAAAGTTGCTTTCTTATACCCAAAAAATACGACTCCATTGAAGGAAACACAGTTATACATGGGACACAAATAAGTGAGAGGGGAGAATCAAGTTACAATAAGATGTTAGGTTGGTTGTTGAAAGTATTTAGCCTATTGGAAGAATTATATAAACTTAAGCATCTCTCTCTTTTTCGTTAATAACAAAAATAGTTTTGTTTTTCTCTCAATATATTGCTTTATTCCTTTATTTTGAGTATTAGGCCATTTCGTGGACCTGACTCCTGGCACAGTGTTTTTTAAATTCATGTATTGGCTTGCTAGAGCTCTTATAACAAAATACCACAGACTGTGTGGGTTAAACAACAGAAATTTATTTTCTGACAATTCTGGAACTAGAAGTCCAAGATAAAGGGTTCAATATGTTTGGTTTCTTCTACAGTCCCCCTCCTTGGCCTGGCCACCTTCTTGCTGTGTTCTCACATGACCTTCTCTGTCTGCACATGTGCATCTGGCGTTTCTCTGTGTGTCATAATCTCCTCTTCTCATAAGTCCACTAATCAGGTTGCATTCAAGCCTCCTTTTAACTTAATTATCCCTTTAAATTTTCTGTATCCAATTACGGTCACATCCTGAGATATTAGGAGTTAGGACTTCAACATAAAACTTGAGGGAACACAATTTAGCACATAACAATGTGCAGTTACTTAAGATGAGTCTATTTTTTCAGGAAAGAATGTGGTACCTAGCAGTATTGACAAGCATTATGATTAGGGCAACTACATTCTGATTTGTCAAGGACAGTCCTGATTTATTTTTATTGTCCTGACTTAATTAAAATAGCACCCCCTTGGACTGCCAGAAGTGTTTTGTTTGAATGATAAATCATATGGTGATCCTGACAGAAAGCTTGTAGAGCCAGAGTTTATGTATTTGAATCTCAGCTCTAAAAATACATTGCTTGCCTACACTGCCTCGGCTATGAAGTAGAGACACTGATAGTACTTACCCCATGGGTTATCATGAAAATTAAATGAGTCAGTATGTGTAAGTTATTCAGAACACTGCCCTGCATGGAGTAAGCACCGAGTGTAACCCTGAGTAAGCCAAGAGGAAGAGGATTGTATTTATCAGGTGTGATGGTGAATTTTATGTGTCAGCTTGGCTGAGCCAGTGTGTCCAAATCTTTGGTCAAACATTATTCTGGATGTTTCTGTGAGGGTGCTCTTTTGAAGGAGATTTAAATTTAAATTGATAGACTTTGAGTAAAGTGGGTTACTCTCTGTAATGTGGGTAAGCCTCTTCCAATCAGTTGAAGGCCTGAGTAGAACAACAGGATGACTTCCCCTGAGTAAGAAGGAACATACCAGTAGATCGTCTTCAGACCTCACCTGCAGCATTGACTCTTCCTGGTTCACAAGCAGACTGCCTTTACACTCGAACTGCAACTCTTTCCCGAGTCTCCAGTCTGCTGACCTCCCTTGTCAGATTTTGGACTTGCCAAGCTTCCACAATCACATGTGCTAATTCCTTAAAAATAAATCTCTGTCTATACATATGCACATCCTGTTGGTTCAGTTTCTCTGGAGAACCTAATACAGCAAGTAGGGAAGACAAAACTGTACCTGAAGGATAACTTTTAATTTTTACAAAGTTCGTATATTTCTGGATTTTTATCTCCTTCTATATTCACTATACTCTTTGCTTTCCTGTAGACATATCTGTTTTTAAAAATGAAGATCCGTGACAAGACACTATGGAGGATAAATGGGCACACTCTCTCTCTCATAGGAATGCAAAAGAAACCCTGAATTTTGCATTCCCATACCATGTTTTGAAGCAGTATTGATGTTATCTGATGGAATCTCATCATTATCATTCATCATTGTGAAGATGAATTATTTTAGGAAGCAAAAGTAGTAGCTTTAATAAATGTTTAAAAAAAAGAATTATAAGATTGGTTTTGGTAAAATGAGTGTTGATTAAAAAGCCCGAATTGATTCACTATGCCCAAAACTGAGTCTAAAACTAAGCAAGCAAGCAGATACATTGGCAAGAGTTCAGCCAAGCTAGAAGACTGGGAAATCACCCTTATGAAAAAAGTTAAACATCTTGAAAAGCAAATACAGGCTTGAGGTACATCTGAGTAGCAGCTATAAAATTTTTAAAAGCGTTATTATAGAAGAGATGAAGACCAAATGTTTTCCACCTCAGCTGAGCTCAGATAAGAACAAAACTGGATAAAAACTGCAACATGACAGATCATTTAGGTCTGGGGAAATATTTCCTGGCAGTTAACATGCTTGGAATGGTTACTTAGGATGCTCCGGAATACATTCAAGGGATTCTTTAAAATTGGTTAGGTTTACCTTTTTGGGACGTGAAACAAAGTGGAAACTACAGATTTAGGTTTCCCCAATTGAGTAATCAGCAGAATCACTGGGGTTAGATGGGTTGAGGAGACTTAAAACAAAAAACAAAAACAAACAAACAAACAAAAACCACAGGCTTTATTTCTATGAAGTGATAGAGGTAGTTTCCAGGATATATTGTTGAGAATAAAAGCAAGGTTCAAAAGAATATAGCATGCTACTTTGGTATAAGTCTCAAAGAGAAAAAGGAACATGTATGTATGCTTACTTGCTTTTTTCTCCTCAAAAAGAAACACAGAAAGAACAAACCAGAAACTAATAAAATTAGTTACATGTTGGGAATAGGATGGAAGATGAGAATCAGATTTCTCTTTGTATACTTTTTTTTTTAGTTTTCTATTATTGATATAATAAATTCCTATAAATTTAGCTCCTTAACAACACAAATTTACTATTTTACAGTTCAGGAGATCATAAGTCCAATATTGGTCTCACTGGGCTAAAGTTAAGGTGTCAATAAGGTTGCATTATTTCTGAAAGTTCTAGAGGAAAGTTCATCTCCTTCCTTTTTCTAGCTTCAAGAGGCCACCTGCATTCCTTGGCTCGTGGTCCTTTTCTCCATTGTCAACGCCAGCAGCACAGCATTTTCAAATCTCTGACCTTTCTGTCTGCCTCCTCCTTTCACTTTTTAAGACCCTTCTGATTACATTCAGGCCCATAAAATAATAGAGAATATTCTTGTTATCTTAAGGTCAACTGGTTAGCAATCTTAATTCTTCTTTATTCTATAACATTTTCATAGCTTCTGGCAATTAAGATCTGGACATCTTTTGCCAGGACGGTGGGTGGGGGAGGCATCATTCTGCCTACCACATCTTTTAAAAATAATCTTAACTTTTGAATGATGTAAATTTTTATATATTCAAAAATAAATGTAATAAAAAATGTATAATAAAAGCAAACTCTAAAATTGAACATAAATAGAAACAACTAAGCCTAACTCTATATCAAATGGTAACATAACTATACTGGGGACAAAAAAGAATTTATTCCAATAAATTGTGAACACAGGACTACCAGTACATCCTTAAAATGAAATGTATTTTAAGGACTAAAATAATGACACAGAAATCTTAATTTGTACTGGGCAAATGTGTTGTTGGCAATGGTTGTAGTATAGTCACCTCAAAACTATTTTGAGTATGTTTTAGGAAAGTGTAAATGAGCTAATGTGTTAATGTTGTGGAGAGCCAGGGTAATCATTATGGAAGAAGAGAGATAAAATGTGGAATGCAGAAGGTGAGGGAGAAGCTTGTGGTATTGGATTTTTTTATGTATATTCCCTGAAGTGGCATAGAATATTGACACTATCAAACTCATCATCATTGACACCACAGGAGCATTGAGCACACCTAGTACCAAATCTTGTTTTCCAAATAGCATTTTTTGCTGAAAGAAACTAAGGCACTTTAAAGAAATGTCGTATCTCAGGTGGATAGGTATAAGGTGCAAGGTAAGCCTATGACAACGAATAGTGCCAAAAAGTAAGGTAATGCTTAAAGACTGATGGAGACATGTCCAAAGGACACATAGAGCTCCCACTAGCCAAACTTAAGACATTGGAGCATGAAACAGATAAATTAAAAAGTAGTAACAGATTTTGATTTAAAAAAGGAATTCTTGATATTACAATAGAGGCAGTTGGGGTTGACAGGGAAGGCAGTTTTGTGTTTGTGTGTGTGTGTGTGTGTGTGTGTGTGTGTGTGTGTGTGTTCCAATAAAACTTTATTTACAAACACTGAAATTTGAATTTTATGTAATTTTCATGTGTTGTGATATATTATTTTTTTTATTGTACTTTAGGTTCTGGGGTACATGTGCAGATCATGCAGGATTGTTGCATAGGTACATACATGGCAAGGTGGTATGCTGCCTCCATTCCCCTGACACCTATATCTGGCACTTCTCTCCATGTTATCCTTCCCTAACCTCCCCAACCCTGCTGCCCCTCCCCATGCCCCTCCAACAAACCCCAGTGTGTGATGCTCCCCTCCCTGTGTCCATGTGTTCTCATTGTTCAATATCAGCCTATGAGTGAGAACATGTGGTGTTTGATTTTTCTGTTCTTGTGTCAGTTTGCTGAGAATGATGGTTTCCAGATTCATCCATGTCCCTACAGAGGACACAAACTCATCATTTTTTATGGCTCCATAGTATTCCATGGTTGTATATGTGCCACATTTTTCTTGTCCAGTTTGTCATCGATGGGCCTTTGGGTTGGTTCCAGGTCTTTGCTATTGTGAACAGTGCCACAATGAACATACGTGTGCATGTGTCTTTATAACAGAACGATTTATAATTCTTTGGATACATACCCAGTAGTGGGATTGCTGGGTCAAATGGAATTTCTATTTCTAGGTCCTTGATAAACTGCCACACTGTCTTCCACAATGGTTGAACTAATTTACACTCCTACCAACAGAGTAAAAGTGTTCCTATTTCTCCAAATCCTCTCCAGCATCTGTTGTCTCCAGATTTTTTAATGATCACCATTCTAACTGGCATGAGATGGTATCTCAATGTGGTTTTGATTTGCATTTCTCTAATGACCAGTATGATGAGCATTTTTTCATATGTTTGTTGGCATCATATATGTCTTCTTTTGAAAAGTGTCTGTTCATATCCTTCACTCACTTTTGAATGGGTTTATTTTTTTTTTCTTCTTGTAAGTTTGTTTTAGTTCTTTATAGATTCTGTATATTAGCCCTTTGTCAGATGAGTAGATTGCAAAAACTTTTTCCCATTCTGCTGGTAGCCAGTTCACTCTAATGATTGTTTCTTTTGCTGTACAAAAGCTCTGGAGTTTAATTAAGTACCATTTGTCTATTTTGGTTTTTGTTGCCAATGCTTTTGGTATTTTAGTCATGAAGTCCTTGCCTATGCCTATGTCCTAAACGGTTTTGCCTAGATTTTCTTCTAGGGTTTTTATGGTGTTAGGTCTTATGTTTAAGTCTTTAATCCATCTGGAGTTAATTTTAGTGTAAGGTGTCAGGAAGGGGTTCAGTTTCTGCTTTCTGCACATGACTAGTCAGTTTTCCCAACACCATTTATTAAACCGGGAGTCCATTCCCCATTGCTTGTTTTTGTCAGGTTTTTCAAAGATCAGATGGTTGTAGATAATGTGGCATTGCCTCCAAGGCCTCTGTTCTTTCCACTGGTCTATATCTCTGTTTTGGTACCAGTATCATGCTGTTTTGGTTACTGTAGCCTTGTAGTATAGTTTGAAGTAAGGTAGCATGACGCCTCCAGCTTTGTTCTTTTTGCTTAGGATTGTCTTGGTTATACGGGCTATCTTTTGGTTTCATATGAAGTTTAAGGTGGTTTTTTTCTGTTCTGTGAAGAAGGTCATTGGTAGCTTGATGGGGATAGCATTGAATCTATAAATTACTTTGAGCAGTATGGCCATTTTCATGATATCAATTCTTCCTAACCATGAGCATGTAATGTTTCTCCATCTGTTTGTGTCCTCTCTTATTTGGTTGAGCAGTGGTTTGTAGTTGTCCTTGAAGAAGTCCTTTACATCCTTTGTTAGTTATATTCCTAGGTATTTTATTCTCTTTGTAGCAATTGTGAATGGGAGTTTGCTCTTGATTTGGCACTCTGTTACTCTGTTATTGGTATATAGGAATGCTTGTGTTTCTGCACATTGATTTTGTATCCTGAGACTTTGCTGAAGTTGCTTATCAGTTTAAGGAGATTTTGGCCTAAGACAATGGGGTCTTCTAAATATACAATCATGTTGTCTGCAAATAGAGAAAATTTAACTTCCTCATTTCCTAATTGAATACCCTTTATTTCTTTTTCTTGCCTGATTGCTCTGGCTAGAACTTTCAATACTATATTGAATAGGAGTGGTGAGAGAGGGCATCCTTGTCTAGTGCCAGATTTTAAAAGGAATGCTTCCAGTTTTTGCCCATTCAGTGTGATACTGGCTGTGGTTTTGTCATAAATAGCTTTTATTATTTTGATAAATGTTCTTTTGATACCTAGTTTTTTGAGCGTTTTTAGCAAGAAAAGACTGTTGAATTTTGTTGAAGGCCTTCTCTGCACATATTGAGATAATTATGTCATTTTTGTCTTTGGTTCTGTGCATGTGGTGGATTACATTTATGAACTTGCCTGTGTTGAACCAGCCTTGCATTCCTGGGATGAAGCCTACATGATCATGATGGGTAAGCTTTTTGATGTGCTGTTGCAATTGGTTTGCCAGTATCTTATTGAAGAGTTTTGCATCTATGTTCATCTTGGATATTGGCCTGAAGTTTTCTTTTTTTGTTGAGTCTCTGCCAGGTTTTGTTATAAGGATGATGTTGGTCTCATAAAATGATTTGTATTGTTTGGAATACAAATCTTTTTGTATTGTTTGGAATAATTTCAGAAGGAAGGGTGCCAACTCCACTTTGTACATTTGGTAGAATTCGGCTGTGAACCCATCTGGACCTGGACTTTTTTGGTTGGTACGCTATTAATTGCTGCCTCAACTTCAGCCCTTGTTATTGGTTTATTCATGGTTTCAACTTCTTCCTGGTTTAGGCTTGGGAGGGTGCAAGTGTCCAGGAATTTATCCATTTCTTCCAGGTTTACTGGTTTATTTGCATAGAATGCATAGAGTTGTTT
>CAUYLG010003972.1:0-20815 GCA_963573385.1 Cacajao melanocephalus
TGCACTCCAGCCTGGGCAACAGAGTGAGACTTCCTCTCAAAAAAAAAAAAAAAAAAAAACTCTTTTACTTTAAAACACTTAAAGAATTAAAACAGGTGAACTTCCAAAGATATTAAAATTTCACTGTAAGTTATATTTATCTATAAGCTGAACTTTAAAAATAGTTCAATCTGTAAAATAAAATGAAAGGCACCAAGGCAGTCTGATATTATTCTAGTAATGACAAATTAATTATTACAACATTCCTAGCTTTTATTGTTCCAAATGTCTAAGAAGTCTGAAACATTTCACCTGCTTCACTCTCTCATCCCTGTAATATAAATATACAGAGAGCAGGCATCACATGCTCATTGTACTATAAGTAAACTCAGACACAGAAGGTCTCTATGGCTTGCCAAAGGTTAGAGAGCTGGCTTTCAACACCACTGAGAGCAGATTCACACCTCCTTTTGAAATTATTCTGTTCTTTACATTCAACTTTACTATTTATGTCAATGATACAAGATGGAGTCTGTGCAATAAAAAAAGGTTATGCATTTTATGCATTAAAACCCAGATTGATACTTTCATACTGTGTTCATGTTAATTGAATTGTCATGGAGCCCACATCTAATTTCAACTTTTTGCTTTAAACTCACCCGGTTGCCCAAAAGTTCTTGTAGTTTTTTAAATGTAATGATTGAATAATTTTGCTTTAAGTGGCAGAAATGGCTAATTTGGACACACACCGATAAGAAAAGGCAATGGAAGACAGTAATAGGGCAGTCAGTGCCAAGTGAAATAAAACAATTGTGCCAGCAGTTGGAATGCCATATGGAAAAAATGAAGCCTGGTTTCATAACCAGGATGAAGAAAAATCTGTCAAGGGTTATTTTTGTTGCATATTTATAATCTGATAAATTGTGTTAATTGCTAAAAGAATGAGGAGTCAACCAAGAATGGATTTATTGTGAGGGCATTGGAACATGTTAAGAATAGCAATACAGTTACAGAAATCTACTCAAGTGGTAGTTCAAGGCTTTTTGTTTTTTGTTTTTTTGTTTTCCCACTTAGAACTGGAAGAAAAAAAACTTTGTTTTTGTCACTATTTACATTTTTGTTGGTATTTTCTACATTTACACATAGCAATCTCACAAATCTGGAGCCATTTATTCTGTACTTAATTTTAGTTAAATAAACAGATATGATAAGGGCATATACATTAAATATTCAGGAATTTGGTCATTTTTGTGTGTTTTATTAGTCTGGAGAGTGCTATATCTGAGCACCTTCAGCCATAAATAATTGTTATTTCTATCTTTTATTTTTTTTAGTTTGCTGGTAGTGTTGGCTTTTTAATAAAACATAGAAACATATTTAAGATTCAAAGTCCAAACAATATGGACACATTGTCTTTAGATTCACCTTTCAACTACTGCCTTTTCAAACTCCTCAATTCAAGTCAAATGTAATTTAACATATTCAATTCATACATGCAAACTATGAATATTCAGTGATAGTCTTGAACAGATTATAAGAGGCAAGTCTAGGAGAACAGAGACCTAAAAACGACTATGCTAATAGGTTTTATGAATTTTTAAAAATTTGTTTGTGTTTAGAGAAAAACAAATGGAAAGGTTATAATGACTAAAGTGAAAAAGGTATCAAACTGGATGCTAAGAAGAAACAGCATTTTGTATATTCTTTAGCAATTACCCAGAGACTTGATTTTCTTAGATCACTTATGAGATCCGTTCAAGAAAACTTATATTTTAGAGGAAGTTCTAGAAGCTTTTCTTTTTAAAGTTCGATGAAGTATTCTCATCTCCTAGAACAATTTTGGATTTTCAATAGATTTTCCAAACTCCATACCAACCTAGAGAAGTTGATTGAATGTATGTGTCCCTACAAAATTCATATACTAGAACCCTCATTCCCGAAATGCTGATATTTGGAGGTGAAACTTTGGGAGGTAATTTGGTCATGACAATAAAGTCTTCATAAATGAAATTAGTTCACTTAAAAGAGAGATAATCTCTTTCCATCATTCGAGGATGTAATTGGGAAAAGGAGCCTTGGCAGAAATTGAATTGGCTGTCACCTTCATCTTGGACCCCCCCCCCCCGCCCATTCTCCATATTGTACGGTATTGATTTCTGTTGTTTAAGCCACCCATTCCATGATATTTTTTGTTATAGCAACCCAAAAGACTCAGACAGAAATTGGTACTCAGAAGTAAAGTACTGCTAAAAAAATACCTAAAAATGAGGAGATTCTGAAACTGGGTAATAGGAAGAGTCTAGAAATTTTGAGGTACATGCTAGAAAAAAGCCATTACTGCTTTAAAAGAATTGCTAAAGGTGATTCTGATGAGGACTCAGAAAGCAAAGAGGAGAGGTATTGCAAAATATTTCCTCTTCTCAGGAGACACATAAATGGAATAATGAATGGAATGTTGGTAGAAGAATGTATGTATAAAGCCAGTTGGATAATGTCTTAGATGGAGACCAGGAACACGTTATTGGAAGCTGGATGGGAATAACATGATTCTTATAAAGTGGCAAACAATTTTGCTGCATAGAATTTGTGTTCTAGTGATTTGTGGAAGGTAGAGCTTTTGCACAATGAAATTAGGTATTTAGCCAAGGAGATTTCTAAGAAAAATTTTGAAAGAGCATTGTGACTTTTCTTTATTGCTTATGGTAAAATGAAAGAAGAGAGAAATCAATTGAAGAAGAAATTGTTAAAACAAAAACGTATCTAAACATAAAGATTTGAAAAATCCCCAGCCTCTCCATGATACAGATAATACAAAGTGTGGTCAAACAACCCTTTGATAAGGAGATTATTATTATGTGGATGAACCATGAACCTCATCATCCACCCCCCTGAAAACACACGGCCAGTTTGGAATAAAGGAAATGGAAAAAATCGGATAAAATGAAAGAAGGTTGTCAGACCACATAGACCTTACAGGAGTAGACTATAGAGCTATTTGGCTACAAAACTGTGCTATTCTTCAAGAGAAGAATAACCCCACATGCGATTCATGAGTCTTCAGGGATGCAACTTCCACCACAGGCTCAGCTTTCATGGGACTGGAGGACAGGGATGCCTCCACTTCAGTTTCAAAAGGAGGGACTGCTGCCAGCACAGTCATATGAACAGGGATATCAACTTTGTTCCAACAGGCTATAGTTGTAGGGGTGGAGCAAGTGGGATCTCCATTCCAGTGAGTCCTAGGGGTGAAACTGCTCCCCCAGTGGGCCTGGAAGGTATAGCATCAGTTCAAAGTTGATTATTTTTGAGCCTGAAAATATGATGGCATTTGGCTTGTTAAGCTTTTAGATTACCACACGTCACCCTTTCCTTCTTTCTTATTTCTATCTCTTGTAATGGGGATCTCTGTTCTATATCTGTCTCACTATTGCATTTCGGAAGTACATAACTTCTTTGGTTCACAGATTAACAGCTGGAGAGAAATCTTTCCTCAAGATGAATTATACTTCAAGTCTCACCCATTTATTATTTACATGCTATTTAAATGAGACTGTGGACTTCAGATATATGAGTTGACCCTGGAACAAATTAACACTTTAGAACTCTTGGGATGGAATTAACTTATATTTCATGTGAGAAGAACATAAATTTTGGGGGTCCAGGGATGGACTTCTACAGACTGGATGTTTTTAAACCCCTTAAAATATATATTTAGGCCCTACTCCTCAACATAATGGCATTTGGAAGTGGGGCTTTGGGAGGTATTTAGGTCATGACAGTGAAGCCCTCAATAGAATTAGTGTCCTTATAAGAATAGATACAAGATAGGTAATCTCTCGCTCTCTCTCTCTCTTTCTCGAGTGTGTGTGTGTGTGTGTGTGTGTGTGTGTGTGTGTGTGTCTCCCTCCCTCGCCCTCCATCTCTCTCTCTTTGCCTTGTGAAAACTTAAATAGGAAAATAACACTTACCAGGAACCAAATTCTTGGCACCTTGACCTCAGGCTTCCCAGCCTCTAGTTCTGTGAAAAATTGATTTCTGCTGTTTAGGCCACCTAGTCTATGATATTTTTGTTATAGCAACCTCAACTGACTAAGATAGAGAGGCTATCAGAATTTCAGGATGAGTTATATTGACCTACCTTCAAAGACATGAAATCAACTAGATGTCTTCTTCTGTCAGGAATTTCAGGCAATGATTAAATATCTGTTTTTTTTTTGTTGTTGTTGTTCTCTAACATAGGAAACAAAAGTCATGACTCATCATAAAGCATCTAATTAAAGCTGTAATAGTTGTAACATTTTGCACATATAAACTATAAATTTGTCTGTGAAATTATGATATACAGTCTGTGTCAGAGACATGCCAATGGATTCATTGTGCCAAATTGAAATAATAGTATGCACCAGAAAACTGTACAATCCAAGCTGTGTTATGTTATTCATTAGTGTAATCAATATGCTGTAAATTTATTCAATAATTCTCACCTGTGTCAACTTCTAGGATAACAAAGTTCTTCCTTCTTGGTAGTGTAACAAGAATATCGTGAGAATAATAAAATGTTAACTATGGATTACACTGAAATATATTAGAATAATTTAACATGAACTTAAAGGTACAATTTTAAAACATAAATCATTGCAAAATATGATTTACATACTTCTGATTTAGTCCTATAGCACACTGAACTTATCCTTGGAAACATATTACCCCAACCCACATGTTTTCCTTCTGGACTGTAAATGCCATGAAGGCAATGACTACATCTCTACTGTACTATATGTTTTTTTATTAAGTACAGTGCCTATATCATAGGCTCTATATGGATATAGATCTAATGCATATATAAATATCCAACTAGTTCATTAATAAGTAAGCTAGCATTTATAAACTGCTATGTGAACAAAGCACTGTAAACACTGCATTTTAACCCAAAGCTCGATTTTATTTAGAAAATAACACACACATACTTACACCTCTTTCTCAAACGACAGTGCTGGACTAAGTTGTGAGAAAGTCAACCTCTTTACCTAGGGATCTCTTTACGTTGTGTCAATGCTCAGAACAGTACAGGTTGCTAACACATTTTTAAAGTTAAAAGTTTTATTTAACATTGAAAAGTAACAAGGGTGGAATTATACGTATATTTCAGCAGGTGGTAAGATGAGAGCATAACTACAAAGATAATAAAATAATCACAATTAACACTATATTTATCAAGCAGCCAATGAGTGTTGGTTAATGTAACAATCACCTTAAGGATGTTATCTTATGTAATCCCTATGTCTACCTTATGGATAAGGAAATTGATTTTAAGTGAGATGCAGAGAGCTTTAACAATTTATTCAAAGTCACATGAGTAAGTGACAGAACTAAGTTTTGACATCAGGTCTGTTGAATGCTCAAAGTTTTGTATTTTACACTATTCCATATCTCCACAGTTATGTAAGAAACTTGCAGAATAACACTGCCAATGTAAACTGCAATTGAAATTTAACATGTTTGTTTCTCTGATTGCAATTTTCATTTGCTGTCATTAAAAAGTAATTTTCTGTGAGTGAATTCAGCAGCAACTGTGATAATTTATCCAAAAAAGGTGAATTGCATATTTAGTAATAAATGTCTTGATCTTACATAGAACACTTAACCCCTGAGTATTTCATATCAAGGAAAGACACCAGTTTGAAATGGAGGGGAAAAAATTAAGACTTGTTAAGCAGTATGATGAAGAGAATACTCAATGTAACAAACAAAAACAATGCCTCCAAAGGAGCATACACCAACCTCTCAAAAAGATTTCAAAATTTGACTAGTTCAAAAAGTGTGATTACAGTATATAGGAATAATAAAAGTTATATAACGATAAATTAATTGTATGTTAATTCTTGTTATTTACTCATTTTCAGATTGTTCTATTACTTTTGTCAATATGAATGCTTATTGATTTTGTTGTTTATTTTTCCTCCATGCTTCAGAATTTTAATTTGAAGTTCAGTTACTGTACTTCTAAACTTTCTCTTTTTACTCACATCTATATATTACGACTTTGTAAGCATGCAGAATAAATTTTCATTTTGATTTTTGTTTTTGTTTTATTAAAAATTGGTTACTGGTACCTCATGGTGATATTGAACATACATATCAACCTAGCAGATAACTTAGCTTAAGTTCTTCCTAAATGGTCTACCTCTCATAACCCTACACATAAATCAGTTAATATCTCTTTCTGCATGTCAATGACTCCTATATGAGTCCCTAATTTCTTACATAAGTTTTGTTTGAGTTCTACATGTTATTTTTGGTATTACATTATTTTTTGGCACTTTGGACATTTTTCTCCACTTGTTTTTCTCATTATGGGGATGCAGCGGATGAGAGCATATATTGGTTAATCACTTCTCCAGTATTCCCATTGCTTTAGCTCATTGTCTCTTACCCATTGTAATAATACTGCAATCATTTCTTCTTGAGAAGCCCTTTAAAGGCAGAATTGCATAGTTTTAAGGCCGAAGGAATGGTGTCGAAAACTAGAAACAAATAAGAAATTTTGTATCAGTAAATTAATGGGACCAGGGTTAATATGGAAATACAAGAGGAGGAGCAAGCTAACGAGCTTAAAGAGCTCCGTTTTGAACTATAGACTTGGTAGAAGATTCAGACAACTCTAATTCTAACTTAGATATAGCCTATGATGTGTCTTCAATACTGTTTTGTGAAAACAGAGCTGACCAGTGTACCAGGAAATTTGCTGATTTGTTGTTGCTGGTCTTATCCTTTATTCTGGCCTTAATATTGTTTTTTTTTTGTTATTATTATATATTTTGTGTGCGTGCGTGTGTGTGTATATTTAACATGAAATGAGTTATTTTATAGGCTCTGTTTTGTTTACGTGTATTAGTTGTTAATCAAGTTCATACCAGCTTGGTAATTATACAAGGTTACCACAAAAATTAACAGGTTATACTTATCAAATAATCTGTAGAGATCTATACAAACTAAAATGCTGAGTTCTGTACAAAATTAAAGTATTATAATTATTAGGTCATTTAGTATTATATTTAATGATACTAGAAGTAGGTGAAATTTTTAACTATGATAAAATGTTCATTACTAACATACTTAGACAGTGTCATACATAATGAAGCTAAAGAATAATGGTAATCTTACTGCATATAACAGGTCTTCTATGGAATGTTATAACATCAAAATCATTTTATTCTACTTTCATCATAGATTTCCATATAATTTCTCAGAGCTCCTTTGCATTTTGACTCTTAAAATCCAGATGTCCTGCCTTGTTTCCTTTGTTTTTTGCCAGCTAACATCTTCTGAAAAAAAAAAACAAAAAAAAAAACAAAACCTTTGGCACAAAGAGTAATCAAATGGAAAATCAATTATAATGAGTTAAAAATTACTAGAAAATATTTTTAAAATAACTTTTTGTATTGCTACTTTTATTAGCATCTACATTACTTGTATGAAAAATGTTTTGGAAAATAGAGATTATAATTAGTTATTAATTTTCATTTTCTGTTACTATATTTAAGAAGTATTTCATATGATGCAAATTTCCATGAAAAATGTTCTCTCAAGGTTATTACGCTTTTCTGTAATTATATTCATTGTATTTCTGAGTTTCTCATACATGCATTCAGAATCACATCCCTCTCTTTCACTCTCATTTCTCTCTTTGATGACAATGCCACTTGCTAATGGCTGCTTTTGGCATTCTCTCCCTCAGTCTGGCATTACTGCCAACCTCTGACTTCAAGGAATGAAGTTCTTTTTCTCCCATGCGTCAGTTATAAACCTCATATATTTCTAGGAAAACATCCAAATTCTGTCCCCTATCCTCTATCAAGTTCGTCTTAAATAACTGAAAATAAAAGTTATTTTTTCCTCAACAGTCTTCTGACTATTTCTATAGATATCTGGTCTGGTTACATTTTCATATGAGGATTCAATATCAGTATATTTCTACAAAACTCTATATTATCGATGTTACTGATATGTTTTTAAATATTTGTTTTTGTTTTTTATATCTAGGGAATTCTGATCAGACAATAAAGGTGAATTTTAAGCTGAATTTATGCCTCATATGTAAACAATTTCAAAGTGAAGGTGATTGCATCTACAGCACATTCAGGACCTATTTTTCCTTCACCAGTTTTCACACTTTGAATAAAGCTTGGACATAAAGTAGTGGAAGATTAGACATATGGAGACAACTAAAACACACACAGTCTACCAGGCTGAAGTGCCTCTAGGTGATGACAGTGAGTTTATCCTTCTATAATTATGTTTAGTTCTATTCAATCTTGTACTTGCATTTATTTGCCCCTTTTCATTAATATGCTATTTAAGAATTTATTCATGAGAATATTTGTATAAATACATTCTCAGGCAATGATTTTTAGTGTTTCATCAAAATTCACAACCTTTTCTTCCAAGATGCACAGTCCTAGTATATTTCCAAGGCTCTTTTGCAGGTAGAGCAATGTGAATTCTGGCCCATGTGTTTGAAGAAGTGGTAGATGATGCTTCCACTGTGGAATAGAGAAATCTCCCAGACACATTCACCTTCTTCTCTCTTACTTCACTTGAAAAATGGAGATGGCTTCTTTTGTTTGACTATACAAATAAGATTAGGCTGACACTGGAAACCAGTGCCAAAGATGGCAAAAGGTCTGCTAAACTGTATGTCAGCAAGATTTTGTAAAACAGCCCCCAGCGATGTACAAACCTACAGAAATGTTCTATTATGACTAAAATTCTGGCATCTATTGGTTACCACAGCCAACTTACACAAACTAAGACAATGTCTGTGGAGCTTCTTTAGAAAGTGATAGTTTTTACTATAAATCTTAACTACTTTGGAGATTTTATTTCCTTTATCATCAGTCTTTGAGGTTTTGAAATTTTGTGTGGGGCTGTGATTAGTTGATTTTTTTCTTCTGTGTAGAAGATTGTTTCTAACTTAAAAAAAAAAAAAAAAAAAAAAAAGCCTGGGCGCGGTAGCTCACATCTGTAATCCCAGCACTTTGGGAGGCCGAGATGGGTGGATCACAAGGTCAGGAGTTCGAGACCAGCCTGGCCAAGATGTTGAAACCCTGTCTCTACTAAAAAAAAGAAAAAAAAAGAAGAAGATTGTTTCCGCGGAGGATAACACCGCTAATTGGTGGGAAGTTCGTTTCAAACCAGGAATGCAACAAATGGCCAACAGCTATTGAATATCTGAAAATTAAGCCTTTCCCTTGGGGGAAAAGGGGCTAATTTGTATTCAATTATCTAATTACTGGTCACAACCTCTGCCTCAAATGTTTACAATAAGAAGAAACCATTGTATATTAAGACATAAAACATAGTTAATTTCTATCTCATTGGACCTCTCAATAATCCCCTGAGATCCCCTGAGATCTGATTAAGCAATTATATGGGCCTCAGCACTACTTGTAAGTATTCAATAACATTTGGGATAAGTTGTAACCTAGAAGTTAACAATTTATTATCAGTATTCAGTTGATATAGTTTGGCAGTGTCCCCACCCCAAATCTCATCTTGAATTGTAGCTCCCATAATTCCCATGTGTCATGGGAGGAACCTGGTGGGAGGTAATTGAATCATGGGGGGTAGGTCTTTTCTGTGCTGCTCTCATGATAGTGAATAAATCTCAGGATATCTGATGGTTTTTAAGAAGGCAAATTCCCTGAACAAGCTCCCTTCTCTTGTCTGCCACTATGTGAGATATGCCTTTCACTTTTCACCATGATTGTGAGGCCTCCCTAGCCATGTGGAACAATAAGTCCAATAAGCCTGTTTCTCTTGTATATTGCCCAGTCTCAGGAATGTCTTTATTAGTCATGTGAAAATGGACTAATACATGAACCTTAATTTATCAAATAGTCAGCATAGGAAGAATAATCAGTAGTTTTAAAGACTCGTTTTCATAAAACATTCACATAAAATAAGTTAGGTTTAAGAATCTATTGACTGATGGTGGATATAGATAGACTTCTAAAAAGTCTAAAAGATTCTACTGGTGGTTTATAATAATCATATCAAAAGTTATGGACATCTTCTTCCTAGAGTTTTGTTTTGATCCATCATAAATGTGTGTTTCATATGTCTGTGTAAGATATAAACATGTTAGACTGAGTGAATGTTTTATATTTGTGCACAGGATTGCTAAGGGCTAAATATTGTCCTTAGGTTTCCATGTGGTTTTACTCACTTCATTCATAATTTTTTATTGCAATCAAGAACAAAAATGCCAGCTTGTGCTTTGGATAAATTGTTTAAGTACCTTTACATTTTAAAATCTCCAGATTGTATCTTGTTCTCTGTGGCATATATAATAATAATAATTAATATTTGAGGGCTTACTATATGACATGCATTGTTGAATGTGCATTACATTTGTAAACTCATATAACTCATTGAGACTCTACAAAAGTCTTCCATTTTGCAAATGAAGAAACTGGCTTTTAGCAATGCTAAATATCTTGCCCAAGGAAACACAGATAGAAGTCATAAGGAGGTAATTTGAGCCCAGTCAGTCTGGCATCAGAATGCAGTGTGCATATTGCCCGTATCTCTTTTTATAAACATCTAAGTCAGCTTTGAGATATATTTTAGAGGCTTTTTTCACATTCATTCTAAATTATAAAAGACTAGAAGTAAATACGTTAAATAAGCTTTAACTACTGCACCAATATTTTTGTAGACATTCTTTGGAAGAGATTATAGATGATAAATTTTATCTGAAGCAACTTAAGAACACTATTCTTTCATCTCAGGCTTCTGATCAAAATCACATAGAAATAATGGAAAGCTTAAGAGTTCTAGAATATGTATTTTTTTTTAATTGGCCAGGTTTTTTACATATCAATGCAAAGCCACATCGGTCCTGATGTTTTTCCCTTATGTTCCTATTTCATTTCTCCTTCTTTAGAATAGAAGTTGTTTTTGTTTTTATTTTGACCTATTAGAGATAAGATCATTCCTTGCTCTACCACTTAGTGCTTTTCACACATAGCATTTTATAGAAACTCTTGGCCTCCCATTCGCCTTGGTAATAATAGCTGGTAATTCCAAACGGTAATCGTAATATTGTTTAGCTCATAGAGTTATTAGAGGTATTAAATAACTTTTCAGGTTAGTCATACTGCATAGGGCCAGAATAAAATGAGAAGCATAATAAATTATATTTAACAATCATAGGAACAAAAATTTAAAATCATTAAGAAGTGCTAATGTGTATCTTTTTATGGTTTAATTTTGAATATTAACCACTGAAACTAACCTAAAACAGCAACCAATTTAAATTATTTAATGGCCTTTATAAATTACAGCTTGAAAACAGAATAATTATCTCATGCTACCATTATTCCTTTAAGCCAGCTAAAACCACGTAGTGATGAATACAACTCCCACTGCTCCCTGGAGACTATGATATTTCTTTAAATTTCTACTGAGCTTTCAATTACAAGGGAGAGCAGAAACAGTGAAAGCCCTGCAGTACCATATTACTCTATAGCTACTTGAGAGAGAGAAAAAAGATATCAGGGCTTAATAATTATTGCAGAAACCAGATGATGAGCTCACCAAGAGTCCCAGATAAATATTTCCAGTGCTCAGAAGACATGAGAGGCTTTGCTAACTCATTTTCTAGTCAATTATTTGAAATGTCTTAGACAACTTGAAAGTAAAGAAACATCCCAGAACTCATTACAATCTGCTAACTATATTGTAAAGTTGTCGTCCATACTGAGTGGTCTTGAATGCCCCATAGCAGTCCATTATGACATAGTTATAAAATTTATTTTTCTTCAGTCATATATATGTCAAGCTACTCCTCTGAAAAGAACAATTTACCTTCTGCTTAATTCCTACATTGTTGATACTTTTAATCCTTAGTATTAGTTGACACTGTCATGTTATTTTCCTCTCCAATAAATTTTGAAAATGTCATTCCTATAAAGTTTTCCTTTTTCTTCAATAATTCGGTCTTTTTTTCTAATGCCCTCTTAGTGATTGAGTAAGTGGTATTATCATATTTAGTTTGATATGAAGAAAATATCATCTATACAAATTACTGTGTTTGGGGGGTTCTTTTCTGTTTTTCTGTCTTTTTTGTTGTTGTTGTTAGTTTTCTCATTATCTGGTTACAAAGTCAAAATGCCAGATTTAGGGAGTTGCATGTTAGAATCATCTCCAGATAGGCTGAACAATACAGAATTCTTAACTAGAGGCAGTATGCTATACAGCGGATTTCTACAATTTATTCGTCTTGCATAACAAACATAGTACTGTTGAACAATAGCTTCATCTTTCCCTCTTCACCAGTCTCTGGAAACCACCATTCTATGCTCCACATTCATTATTTTGACTATTTTAGATACATCCTATACATAGAATCATGTAGTATTTGTTCATGACTGCCTTATTTCACTTACCCTAGTGTCTTCCAGGTTCATCCGCATTGTCGCATATGGCAGAATTTCCTTTTTTGTCTGAATAATATTCTCTTGTATATATGTAACACATTTTCTTTATCCATTCACCTGTCAATGGACATTTAGATTGTTTCCATATCTCTTGTTTGTTCGTTCATTTTTATTTATTTATTTTTACTTCAATAGCTTTAAGTTTGCCTGGAATTTTTGAATAAATTGTGTAGTGGTGAAGTCAGACATTTTAGCATATCTGTCACTCAAGCAGTGCCCATTGTAACAAATAGGTAGTTTTTTATCCCTCAGCCCATTCCCACCATCCCTCTTTCTGAGTCTCTATTGTCCATTGTACCATTCTGTATGCCTTTGTTCACTCATAATTCAGCTCCCATTTATAAGTGAGAACATGGCATTTGGTTTTCCATTCCTGAGTTACTTCATTTAGAATGATGACCTCCAGTTCCATCCAAGTTGCTGCAAAAGACATCATTTTGTTTATTTTTATGTCTAAGTAGTATTCTCTGGTGCCTATATACCACATTTTCTTTATGCACTCGTTGGTTGATGAGCACTTAGATTGGTTCCATCTTTTTACAATTGTGAATTGTGCTGTGAATTGTGCTGCAATAACATATCTATACTGTTGTCTTTTTGATATGGTGACTTATTTTCCTTTGCGTAGATACCCAGTAGTGGGATTGTTGGATCAAATGTTAGAGTTACTTTTAGTTCTTAGAAAAATCTCCATACTGTTTTCCATAGAGGTTGTACTAATTTACATTCCCACCAGCATGTATAAGCAATACCTTTTCACGACATCCACACCAACATCTATTATTTGTTTTTTACTTTTTAATAACAGCCATTCTGGCTGGGGTAAGGTGGTGGCTCACTGTGATTTTAATTTTCATTTCCCTCAAGATTAGTGGATTTTAATTAAATCAACTTTGAACCTTATTAAAATATTAAATGTTAAATAGATATAGATTATTTTGTATCATCCGTGTTGGCAAATTATACTCTTTTTTTCATAGCACACCCAAGAAGTGGTAACTCCATGCTCATTTATCTCTGTGTTCTTTTTCAAATAAATTTAACTACTGGATCTCCTCCCTGATTCAGTATAATCCTCAGAAACACATCTGGGGAGACAGATATTTAGATAGTGCCATCTATTCCACTAGTTTTGTGTTTACTCTCCTTTCATAGAGATCACTGCTACCCCTTCCTCCAGACCTTACACTGAGTTTTTTTTTATACATACTTCCTGAATTATTTGCTTGCTGAACACTAGTTTCTTAACTATAAAAGAGAATATACTTTTTACAGTACCAGAAATGTATTCTCTGGTTATTTAATTTTGGTATATTTGACCCCTGAGTTACACAACAAGATTGATCTACTGTATATGTTGCCTTTTCTTTTACTACAAAAGGGTAACTTTTTATTTAAGTCCCAAATAGTTGTTCCAATTCAATCTCTTTTGTTTTGACAGTTATATGGAGTTGATTTTTCTTATTTGTATACTGATCTATGAAAACAAAACAAGTATAAGTAAAAATAAAAATCAAGCTTTATGTTTCAATATTTTAATATATGCTTGCTCTGTATGTATATTTTTACCTCCATCTCATTTCAGATATAGACGATGCAATGAAAACCAAATATGTAAGCACAGTTTTTCAACTCACTAAATTTAGTATTCTTTTAGTTTTATGTAAACAAAAAAAGAGGAAAGCATGAATAGACTGTATCATTTGGTATTAAATATGTTCCGGATTGGAGATCTCATATATTCCCCTAACTGATGACTTTATAGGGCCTCATTCTGGCTACAGCATGATTTACCAATAAATGTTTGGTTCTCAGTGTTTTTTTTTTTTAGGAAAAATCAACTTTTTTTCTTTTTCCCAATTCTAGAGGATGCCTGCATTCTTTGGCATGTGACCCCCTTGCCCCACCTTCAGTCAGCAATAGTGATTTGAGTTCTTACATTGCCTCACTATTCCCTTCTTCCTCCCTCTTCACTTTCATGGAAACTAGTGATTACAGTGGGTTCACTAAGATAATCCAGGATTATCTCTCCATCTCAAGGTAATTAATTTGATAACATCTGCAAAGTCTATTTTTCCATGTAAGGTTACATAGTCATAGATTCTAGTTTAGGGTAGAGGCTTCATAGGAGGGGGGCAATTATATGTATATATGTGTTTTTATCATTACTAATACTTATATTGCGAAAAAATATTGTTGCAATATTCTAGCAGGTTGGTATGCATATATGTAAAATAAATCTTTTATTATCCAAGGAAAATTGAAACACAAAGTTAAGAACTCAGTGAAACTATAAAAGATCATAGGTCTCTAATCATATATTCTTGCACAGATTAAAAAATAACTTATACTTATTGAGGCCTTAATGTGCTTAGCATATATCAGAAATTGATGACATGTCTTAATAACACTTTTATCCTTAAAACAAACTTATGAAATAGAAACTATTATTAACATTATTGTTTACTGGAAGGATACTGAGCTTAGGATATTTATGCAAATTGCCCAAAGCTGGCAAGTGACAGCCCAATCTGGTGTTAGAGTCTATGTGCTAATTATTATGCTAAAATTCTATCCTCTTAACAGGAAGACTGATAATATTTAACCTGAACCAAGAATAAAGAATATGGTAACCTAAGACATTAATGGAAGACATTAATGGAATAGTGTATGGCAACTTCTTTGAATTATTTTGAGTATCTGTACACCCAAATATCTTGGAAGTCAATATGCTCCATTTTTAGGTAGCCCACGATAAGAAGAATTGGGGGAATTTCCATTGTAGGGACAGATCCCTCATGAATGGCTTCTTGCCTTTCTGGCAGTAATGAGTGTGTTATCACTCCATCAGTTATGGGAGATCCGATCTTTATTAAGAGCCTCCTCCTTCTTCTCCTGCTTCCCCCTCTTTTGCTATATAACACAACTGCTCCTTCTTTTCCTTTCTCCATGATTGAATGCTTTCTGAGGCCTCACCAGAAGCAGATGCTGGGACTACACTTCTTGTAGAGCCTGTAGAATCATAGGCAAAATAAACATATTTTCTTGATAAGTTATCCAGTTTCAGGTATTCCTTTATGCAATGCAAAACAGACTAAAACAACTCACAATTCTCTCCTATATAATATTCACTTTTAATAAACCTGAACTTAACATTTTTATTATCTTTGAATCTCTGCATACATATTACCTTCTTAATGCAGTGCTTCTGTTCCACCTTTTTCTTCTATGCATCCTGTTTCTTATTTATAAGAATTATATTTTGACATATAGATTGTCATTGACTCCTATCCAAAGTTTTGGCTGTCTACACTCATTTTCTCCTATAGTAATCTGGGTTTATCTGTCATATGTGTTACCATCTATTCTGCAATTCTTTTTTGGCTGTGATTCCTATTACACCATAACCAATTGAAGACTGCAATCATGGTTTCTTAGTTTCCATTGGATTTCCTGCACTTGGCTAGCTAAATAAATATTTGTTAAATAAATGAAGAAACAATTAGGTAAACAATGAGGTATCTAAATTAATGTATTCTAGCTTATACTGTCTAATATAATCCAAGATTCTCTTACATCTCTTCAGTTCAAGGTCATTAATTTAATTACATCTGCAAAGTCCATTTTGCCACATAAGGTTACATAGTCACAGGTTCTAGTTTAGGGTGGAGACCTAGGTAGAAGTATATGTTTAGCAACTAATGGAAAATTTTGAAATTATCATAATTTTGCTTAAGATTGCAGATGTTGGAATTTAAATTCAGCTATAAAAATTAAGTAGTTACTCATGTTAACTGAATAAATCTGGAATATAGGTTAGTATTTCTAAAGAATTGTATTACCAGTATTTCTGGAAATGCTGATCATTAGGTTAAACAACTTTAAGTTTAATTAAAATTTGAGCACTGTTTTTGTCTTTGAAAAAAATTTGGTCAATCTTTATTACACACAAGAAATTGAATAATTAAAAATGTGTGCATCTAGAGGACAAAGAGGAAAAAGATCTACAAATTTTTTAAAATAAGAGGAAAAAAGTGTCTAAAAATATTGAGAGGTGCTAAAAATAGACATTTATTCACTATTTATTTTTTGTGTTTATAGGTAAATTATGGAATTTTTATGCTAATTGAGTTTCTTAACATAATGATATGTGCACTAGAGAAGCATAGACAGAAATAATGGCAAATTGAGCCAAAAGAGTTTTCCTAGTGTATTAGTTAAACTTCTTCTGAGAAGCAAAATGAACAAGATATATTGAGATATATACATATATATATATATCCATCCATATATTGAGATATATACATATATATATATCTATCTCCATCCATACACACACATACATATCTATACACATATATGTATACACATATATACATATATATATACATATATATATATATATATACACACACACACTCACACACAGTATATATACAGTGTGGAGATATATATATATCATATATATATATATATAATATATATATATATATATGATATATAGGTCTGCCCATCTTGGCCTCCTAATGTTCTGGGATTGCAAGTGTTAGCCACCACACCTGGCTCTTTTTTTTATTTTTATTTTTTTTTTCAGACAGAGTCTTGCTCTGTTGTACAGGCTGGAATACAGTGGTACAGTCTTGGCTGGTACAGTCTTGGCTCACTGCAACACAACCTCTACCTCCCAAGTTCCAGCGATTCTCGTGCCTCAGCCTCCTGAGTAGCTGGGAGTATCCATACTATATTTATCGTGTGCGTGTATATATATAGTCTGTGTGTGTGTATATATATATGTGTATATATATCCTTCTCTCTCATTGTATATGTTTATATACACACACACACACACACATATACATATACATATATATATATACACACACATGTACACACTGTCAACGTTAAAATCTGTAGGGTAGGCTAGCTTTGTGTGTGTGTATACATATATATATACACACACATACTATATATATTCATATGTATACATACACACACACACACGCACACAGTCAAGGTTAAAATCTGCAATGTAAGCCAGCTGACTAGAGACAAAATAAAGTGTTACAGAGTCATTTCAAAAGTGGTCTCCCAGAGAAATTATTTCTTCTTCCAGAGAGGTCAGTCTTATTCTACTAAGGCCTTCAACTGATTTGATGAGGCTCACTCACATTGTGGAGCATCGTCCACTTTACTCAAAGACTACTGAATTAAATATTAATCTTACCTAAAAAGCACCTTTACAGAAACATCTATAATAATGACAGATCAAACATCAGGCACCATAGTCTAGTCACTTTGACACATAAAATCAAATATATCATTTTCTTAAGTCCTCTTCTATAATTTTGGTTTTTACAAATCATACCAAGGTCTTCCTTTATACGGCAAGTCTGCTTCTACCCTCAGAATTCCCATGAACTTAGGTAATTTATAAAATAAAACTGATAGCTGCATAGCTCATCTTTTTATTTTACCTTCACTTATTCCTTTTTTAATATTCTTCCTTATTTAGATCCAAGTTTCTAATCTATGTCATTTTCTCTATCTCTGAAGAACATCTTTTAATATTTCTTAAACAGCAAGTCTGTGGGCAAAAAATTCACTCCCCCTACTTTTCTTGAGATGGAGTCTCACTCGGTAGCTCAAAGTAGAGTGCAGTGATACCATCTCAGCTTACTACAACCTTTGTCTCCAGAGCTCAAGCAACCCTCCCACCTCAGCCTCCTGAGTAGCTGGGACCATAGGCATATGTCATTATGCCCAGATAATTTTTAATTTTTATGCCATTGGTATTTTTCCCTGTTGCCCAGGTTGGTTTTGAATTCCTGGGCTCAAGTGATCTGCCCATCTTGGCCTCTTTATGTTTTGGGATGCAGGTGTGAGCCACCGCGCCTGTCTCTTTTATTCTTTCTTTTACTTTTGTTTCTTAGACAGAGTCTTGCTCTGTTGTCCAGGCTGGAATGCAGTGGTACAGTCTTGGCTCACTGCAATACAACCTCTACCCCCCAGGTTCAAGTGATTTTCATGCCTCAGCCACCTAAGTAGCTGGAACAACAGGCATGCACCACCGAAGCCAGCTAATTTTGTATTTTTAGTAGAGATGGGGTTTCGCCATGTTCATCAAACTGGTTTTGAACTCCTGTCCACAAATGATTTGCCCTTCTTGGCCTCCCAAAGAGCTGGGATTAGAGATGTGAGCCATAGCCCAAGTATTGTTTGAGAAATATTTTCTCTCACTTTTGAAGGATAATTTCACAGTATCCAGAATTCGAGGTTGGTAGATCCCCACTCTTCCCACCACCATCTCAATATTTAAGTATTTTACTCCACTATTTCTTCACTTTTTATTTGCTTGCATGGTTTGTGAGAAATCCTATATAATTCTAGGCATTTATTATAATGAAGTGTAAGGTTTTTTTGTTGTTGTTGTTTGTTTTTTTAGCATTTGTTTTGCTTAGTATTTTCTGAGTATCCTGGATCTTTGATTTGGTGCCTGATATTAATTTGAAGAAATCTGAGCCATCATTGCTTCAACATTTTGTTCCTTTTCCTGGTTTACTTCTGGTATCACCATTTAATGTATGTTATACCTCTTCTAGTTGTCCCGAAGTCTTTGGAAAGTCAGCTTCATTTTTTCATTCCAGTTTCTTTTCTCTTTACTTTTCACTTTTGGAAGTTTCTGCTGACATAACCTCAAGGTGACTAAATCTTGCTTCAGCTAGGTGCAGTCTATTAATGTTCTCATCAAAGACATTCTTCATTGTTATTACAGTGTTTGAAATTCTAGCACCTCTTTTAATTATTAAAACTTTGATTTCTCCACTTATATGATCTATCTGTTCTTGAGTGTTGACTACTTTAGACTACTCCCCTTAGCATATTAATCATAGTTGTTTATTTTCCTAGTCTGGTAATTCTAGCATTCCTGCTGTATCTGTATCTGGTTTTGATGTTTGCTCTGTGTCTTCAAAATGTACTTTATGCCTTTAAGTACTCTTTGCAATATTGTGGAAAGCTGTACAATGATTTATGAGATAAAAGGAATAGTGACAGACCTTTAGTGATACTGTGCTAAGATGTGGGGAAGGGAAAGTATCTGTAGTCCTGTAATTAGGTCTCAGTCTCTTAGGAAATCTATGTCCCTGAACAGTGAACTTCACAAGTGCTTCTCAGTCCCTCCCCCTCCTTAGGTGAGACAGGAAGACTAGATGGACCAGGAGTTTAATGTGTCCCTTTCTCTAGGTCAGCTGGGTTTTGGTAAAATCACTTCTCTTGAGGGTAGTCCTTATTAAGAAGAAATGAATCGTCAGAAAATTCTGCTCTGGGCATATTTCAAATGTTTTTTTTTTCATTGTGAGGAACCTACTAAGACTCTTCTTGCAGGTAAAACCCACCTAAGTTTTGGGTCTTTGATAAGACTGAGTTTCTCCGGAATTTTTAAATCTTAGACTTGTCTACACTGAGATTACAGCAATTTGTCAATTACAGTTGAGGTTTTTCTACCCTAGTATGGTTTCTCTGGAGGTTTCTGCTCATGAGTCTCTTTTCCAGTAAGTTGTGATTCTTCCTGTGTTTATGTTTGTCTCTTTAAATTTTGGGGTAAGCAGTTTGCCCTGTGACTTCAGTTTTCTAACAGATATTGAAAGAATTGTTGATTTTGAGTCTCTTTAGCTTTTTACTTATTCTTAGGATGAAGTGATGACTCCTACGCTCCTTACATTCCACACTGGAAACTATAAATATTAGTTCATACTTTTAGCAGATGATGGTCAGTTAGAAACAGAACGATATATTTCTCATCTTTCTTGAGACAGTGCTTAGAATTCAGTCATGTAAAATGGTGACCAAATGGAAACATTTAATAATAGCTATTATGACAGTGGCAATAAATGTGTCATAGTTGGAATTAAAATGCTGAATATTTAAATATTTATCAAATGATGCTAAGTATACTTTCATAATCACTGATTCTTATCTAACACCTGTTGTCATCAGTTATTTCAAACTTCCAGGTAGGGCACTGATTGACCATGTGCATTGAAATTGTCTCTACAGACAAAAGAGGCAAGATTATAAACAAGAGCACAAAGCTTCCTTCTATTAAAACTGAATATATATATATATATATATATAAAACATTATACACACACACATATATATATATACATATATATATACATATATATATACATATATATATATATATATAGTGTACTAGCAAAATTCAAACTAAATGAAGAGCCTATATTATAAATTGTCTCTGACTGAAAAAAAGTTAAGAAAGGGCACAGGGGTTGAATACAGCAGTATTATTTATATGTATATCAGAAGAT